>MU225506.1:425203-450732 GCA_018584345.1 Thuja plicata | reverse complement strand
ATCTAAAATCCTTTTGTAGAAGGTGGACTTAACCGTTCTTTCCAAATCTCTTAACAGAGTGCACACTTAACAGTGTTGCTAAAGCTTCAAATGAAGTAGATCTTAATAGGTCTCCATTGTAATACTCTTAACAGGGTAGGTCATCAGAAGTGACCAATTGTAAGCCTTAACCGGCCCCTTCTTATCTGCAGATAGTGAAGTCTTGTGGGTAGCAATCCCCACCGTAGTTTTTACTTCCTAACATGAGTTTTCTACGATATCATATCTTGTGTCATGTGTTATCTAATTTCATGAATGTTTTTGTTATGATTACATACTAAAATAATTTATGATATGATTGCATATACCTAAAGAAAGATGAACAATTAGATAAGATATTTTACAAACTGATGATTAAGGGTTAATGGGCTAACCAAGAAAAGTTTTAGAGGTACTGATTCACCCCTCCCCTCTCAGTACATCATCTCGATATAATTCCAACATCCTTTTGTATTGAGCAATGCACCGAGTACTTTCATGAGATTGATGAATCAGGTATTGAAGAAATTCTTGGGTGAGTTTGTGATTATTTATCTTAAAATGACATTCTAATTTTTAGTAAGAGTAAGGAAGATCATTTTTTTGCACCTAAGACAAGTATGACAGATATTGAAGGAAGAGAATTATTGATATACATAAAGAAGTGTTATTTTATGAGGGAAGAGATAGTGTATTTGGATTTTGAGATATATGCAGAAGGACTGAAGATGGACCCTGATAAAGTGAAAGAAATTATTGAGTGGCCTTCTGATGTAGCACACAACTCTCTGTTAATGATAAAAATCAACTACAAGACAAATAAACATAGCTTTTGAACCTTCAATATCTTTCATTCATCACTGGCCCTTCTACAATTCTCCGCAAACTCTTAAATAACCAAAAACCCAAAAAAATCAAGGAAAATTGAAAAATTACCCTTTTTGGTAGTTTTTTCCCAAAGTTGTTTTTTTACCATTTTTTGGTAATTTTCAAAACAACACCTAAAAAGCTGAGATTTTTCCTAAACATTCCCTTGACTAAGTTAGAAAGAATTTCCAACTAATATCCGAGATTAGAAACATAATTTCGGATTTATTACAAAATAGACTTTCTAAAAACTAGGAAAAAAACACTAAAAGCTGATTTCAGAGCCCTAAATGAAACTTTCAGCTCCTGAAAATGTGTCAAAATGGACCTCAATTGATTTGAGATCAATCAAAAAATCATATGCCACCTCCTAAACCATGCACACGTAAAATTTGAGCAAAAACCCAAATCCAAGTCAAAAGCTATGACCTCCGAAAGTTTCTGCATCACCTACACCTAAGATTGTTGGAGAAGTCAGATTATTCCATGATTGGCTAGTTTATACCAAAATTTCAGAAGGAATTTTAGTTCATTTTATAATCCTATGACTGAGACAATGAGAGGAGATAGGAAAGAGTTCAAGTGGACATGGAGTAGATAGGAGTTTTGAATTGTTGAAACATGAAGTAACTGAATAACCTGTGTTAGCTTTACTAGATTTCAATAAAGTATTTCAAGTGGACTGTGATGCAATTGGAAATGAAAATGGAGAAGTGTTGAGTAAAGAAGGTAGACCTATTTCTTATTTTAGAAAAAAATTTAATGATGCTAAGAGAAGATATTCAGTTTATGATAAAGAATTCTATGACATAGTTCAAGATTTGAAGAAATGGACACATTATTTGTTTCCTAAGGAACTTGTTTATTATATTGATCATCAAGCATTGTAATATTTTAATAGTCAGGTTAAATTAAATTAGAGACATATGAGATGTATTGAATTTTTGTAGAGTTATACATTTGTGTTAAATCATAGGAGTGTTAAATGAAATAAATTTGCTGACCGAAAATAGAGTTGAAGTGTTGGGATTTGATGAATTGAGGAATTTGTATGAGGATGACCCTGATTTTGATTTTGCAGAACCTTGTAAATCTTGCAGAGAACCTGTTGTAGAAGACCGAAGAAAATGGTTGGATTATTTTATTCAGGAAGGTATGTTATTCAGAGGAATACAATTTTGTATACCGAGAAGTTCTATGAGGGATAATTTGATTAAGGAAAAATATTGTGGAGGATTAGTCAGACATTTTGGCATTGAAAAAATAGTGGCCTTGGTGAGTGATAATTACTTTTGGCCTCAAATTCATAAGGATGTAACAAATTTTTTCAAGGAATGTAGAGTTTTTCAAATTGCAAAAGGAACTAGTTAGAATACTGGGCTGTATACACCTTTGATAATGCCAACTAGACCTTGGGATGATACTAGCATGGATTTTGTACTTGGGTTACCGAAGACAAAAAGAGGTAATGATTCTATATTTGTGGTTGTAGACATATTTTCTAAGATGTCATATTTCATCCCTTGTAAAAAGACAACTGATTTAGTACAAGTAGCTAACTTATTTTTCAAGGAGATTGTGAGATTGCATGGATTGCCTAAGAGTGTAGTTTCAAACAAAGATAGTAAATTTGTTGGTTATTTTTGGAGGATACTTTTCAAGAAGATGAAAACTGATTTAAAGTTTAGTTCTACATTTCATCCACCGACTAATGGACAAATAGAAGTGATGAATAGGAGTTTGGGAAACTTATTGAGGTGTTTGGTTGGAGGAAAGCCTAGAAATTGGGATTTAATATTAGCACAAGCAAAGTTTGCATATAATAATTTAGTGAATAGGAGTACAGGGAAGAAACCATTTGAGATAGTTACTAGATGTAATACTAAGGGAGTATCAGAATTGAGGGATATTAGTCATGAAAACAAGAGGAGTGTTGAAGCAAAAGAATTTACAGAACACATGAATGGATTTCATATTCAGGTAAAAAATCATTTCGAGAAGATGAATCAATCATATAAGGAGAGAGAAGATATGATGAGGATACAAAATGAATTTGAAGTTGGGGATGAAGTCATGGTATATTTTAAGAAGGTATATTTCCAGTTGGAACATATAATAATTTGAAGATGAGGAAATTTGGACCGTGTAAGATCTTGAGGATACTTGATTCAGGGAATGCCTATGAAGTGGAGTTACCAAAGGATATGTAAAGATCACCTATATTCAATGTTGCAGACTTGTATGAGTATCACGAGTCATATTTTTATGAGGTTAATGGATCAGATGTTGAAAAATGGTATCATAAGAAGTAGAAGGATGAGACGGCAGAGATTTTGGATAGCAGAATTAGTAGAAACTATGGGTGAACCCACTATTAGTGGGTTACACTTTTTTGCCTGAACGGACATTGAACTCTACATTTTGAAAAAAACTTTCATATTTGGATGTATATTGTCATTAAAATGTTTGAAATCATAAGATCAAGTAAACTTGAGTCTTTTATGAATTTTTGTCTAGTAAATTTTTTTTTGAATTGATTTGAATGGTTTTTTCTTTCTCCCATGAAAACTGGTATGTTTCTGAAAACATCATTTTCAAAGAGTTACAATGTGTTCATAGAGTATATTTTTTTTGTAAAATAGATATCAATGTAATTCTTTCGAATTTAGTTTTTTAACATACATACAGAGGGCATGCAATTGGTTTGATGAAATTGTCATGATTATTCTATATTTTATTAACATTTGAAGATGACTAAACCCTAATTTTGACATACCTTGACTACATATCTTATAACTTATCGTGTATTTATCAAATTTCAATTTTTTTTTGATAGAAAGTAGACTCAAAGATAGAGGGCACTGTTATTTTTCAAATTTTTTCTCTTTTCTACTATTTTTCATTGAACGTCAAACTCAAAGGTTTATATTGGATAAAAAACCTATATTCGTTTAACGTCAAAAATCATATACCTAATAAACTCAAAAAATTTCATATCTATAATCATTAAAAAGATCGTTTGGAGTACTTGTGCTATGAAAAAGGATGTCTCCTTATTGTTCCATTTGAGCCTTCCGATTGAGCTTCGAAGCCATAAAATCTGTAGAATTTTGTAAAACTCTACAAATTGCCCTTACTCAAGGACTTTCAATAGAAATTACTTTTGATCAAAACTTGTTATTTTTGATCAAAAGTACTTTCTATCGAAAGTACTTAGTTGTTTTGACTCATCGAATTGTCCTTACTAAAGGACTTTTGATAGAAACTAATTACTTTTGATAGAAAGTACTTTCTATTGAAAACACTTGACTAAATCTGCATGTTTGTGAATTTTAGGAGGAATTTCTTCCTCCAAATTGTTTTTACCCACTATTGTGGGTTTACCCAAATACCAGAGGTAAATAGTACAAGGAATATCTTGTTAGATGGAAGGACATACTAGTTGATGATTCTCCATGGATTTCTCAGGCTAAGGTTGACCATCTTGGTTTTCCTTTATCCCCCCAAAAGTGAAAGGATCACTTTTCAAATAAACCTTAGTGTCTTATGCAAGAGCATCTTGGGATCTTTGCAATCTTGCATCAACCAAAAAAAATTTCTTTTGTTTTCTTGTTTAAATAGTTTCCGAGTTTCTTTCTGCAATCATCCAGTTTGGATCTATTGCACTTGCAATCCTTATAGTGCGTTCTTGACATCATGTTGAACCTTCTCCTTGGTTCGCAACTCGTTTGGTTACTTCACATATAAGATCTCATTGATTCATGATAGCATTTTTTTTTTCTTCATATTTTCTATCCTGTTTGTGTTTTCCAACCCTACGAAGGATTTTCCCAATCGGCGAAGCTTAACGGTTCATTTATCCGATGTTTTTACATTTGTGGCTGACCTACTTGAGGGATTTTGATTCATATTTATTTTATTGGAATAGATCCTGATGATTTGGGTCCTGACCAATTGTTGTAATATTTTTTCTTTCTCATTAGGGAATGCAATTTTTATTGGCCGACTTGATCTTTGCGAAGGCTTTATAATCTTATGGAATTTTTCCTAAAGGGGAAGCTTTCATAATATTATCTTTTTGTAGCTGAAAGTTAAGGATTTGGTAGGTATTTCTGATTGTAAAATAGGCCTGTATGACTGCATGTTGCAGATCCACTATATATGATATTTTGATGTTCATAAAGAAGATTTATCTTGCATATCTCTCTATTGTTACTTGTTGGTTCTATTGTGTTACTCATGCTGAAAGGATAGGAAAATAATATTTGAGTTCCCTTTGTCCTTAAATGCACCAGTTAAGGTAGAAAGCTATGGAAATTTTAGTTGGAAAGGTTTGTAGTTCAACAGGTTCGATTTGGGTCTAGTCAATAAGTTTGGGGTGTACCAAGGATAATAGGTCATTAGGATTTGTATCAAATGCATATAAGGACATAATTGCATTATTATTAAATATTTTCAATCTCTCAATGAGGTCTATAACATTACTTTCATATGAAGTGTTTATTTCATTAAGATCCTGACAATCCTCACTAGAGTCATCATCGAGACGTGAACCCAATTCAAAAGGTCTAAATCCTAATCTTTATCCCTCTTTGAATTGAAATGCATATTTATGAATTGTATAAAATTTTATTATTTTTGTGGATATAGATGTTTCTTCCAACTGATATTCACGGTAATGTGATTCACTATCCTTTTGCAATCGTAAGATACCTGCTGCGACAAGGCATGCGATCATTTCCTCCATATCAACATTGGTGTTTTCTAATTTATTTGCAAGATCTTAAGATATTTGTGATTGTGACATACTTTTTTCTTCACCATTGATGACCTCTTCTTATAATTTTTGTACCATTTATTGTGATGATTGTTGTGGTAAGACTGGTTCTTCTTCATTTGAAATTTTTTCATGTGCTTGTGGTTGTGTTAGGGTTGATTCCTCTTGATTGGTAGTATTCTCTCCTTGTAGGCATAACATTCGTTCAAATGAGTGGGGTATAAATTATTCTTCATCATCTTCCTCATCATCCTCTTGATCAAAGACCATACCATTTTGAAGTAAGGGAATAACTTCTTCTTCTCTATAACCTAACCTCGTCTTGTCTTTTAAATCTATAGAGGTCATGTGCATTGGTTTAAAAATTCCTCCTTTGTTATTTTTGAGAGGTCCTTGTCCTTAATAGCCTATTTTTTGCATGATATGTAGACATTTTCCATAATTATGAGTAGATATGTTGATATGTTTGACTTCATTATGTGATTCTCCTTCGTTTCTATATAACTAATTTAGGATAACTTTCACTATGTTTTCATCTACTAATGAAGCACCCTTGACAAATGGTCCATTATGAATTACTACAACTTTAGAGCTTGACGTGTTTGATGGTAAAGGTTTACCATATGTTCTTGGTGAAGTAGGTAAATCAGTCATAGAAGGTAATTGATCAAGTTTATATTCTCCCATCACATTGTCATTTAGCTCTAGCTTCTTTTAAAAATCCCTCAAGGTGGCAGCCATAGAACTTTCCGACTTTTGTTCTTTAGAAGCTTCCCTATTATGTGGCACCATATTGTCACTTGTTTGTGTAAGAGAATTAAAAGATTGGTAGTAAATAATATCAGTTGTAATATTAAATTCAGCTCCATTGTATAGGAATTTTAGATATTGATGGAAAGTAGAAGGCACTGCTTGCATGTCATATATCCAAGGACTTCCCAAAAGAATGTTGTAGGAAAGAGGAAAATCAAGAACTTGACATATCACATATTTCTCTATTGGCATAACTATAATTGGCAACACTAATAATCCTTTAGATGACCTTTCTTGCTCATCATATGAATTTATTGTGATCTTTCTCCTTGGGTCTACAATATTTTTCAAAAAATATCAATGCGGTTACAAGACTCAATGTATAGATATTCAAACCAACATCTCCATCTATCAATATGTGTTTGAATCGGTTCTTATGAATATGGATCTATCTATGCTAGGGTTGATTATGTGGATTATTTAAATACTTGTCATCTTCCTCTGAAAAGGATATGTAATTTGGTGCTATTAGATGACCGACCATGTCTTGGAACCAATTCACATCTAGATCCTCAGGAACAATTGTTTCCAACAAGGCTCGTTCAATAATATTTTTATGAGTAGGATATACCTTAAGGAGCTCAAGAATGGATATTTGAGTGGGAGTACGTAGAAATTGATCGACTAAGATATAGTTTTGATGATAGCAATGTTAATTATTTTTATGATGACGATTTTGATCATGTAGGTTTTTTTGGTGATATAAATTTCAAGGTAAATTTTGATTGAATTCTTATGACAATGTTAGATGATTTTGCTTGTTGTTTATCTTTGCTTATGATGACATTGATGAACTAGTTAAAGGAATATAGAATATTGATCACATTATCATCAGAAGATGTTTAATTGACTTTATCATCTTTAGAATTGGATGTTCCCGCTTTCTCATAATTTGGAAATGGTTACTTAAAATTTGTATGATAATTATTGATTGTGTGTCCATCAACCATGATAACTTTATTGTCAATCAAACCTTGTAAAAGATGCTTGAGTTTCATGCATTCGTTGGTTTTGTGACCTTTATTGTGATTATATGCATAATAATGAGAATCATTCAACCATTTGGAATTTATTGGTGGTTCAAAAGGTCTAGCCTCAGGTAGAGTGATTATGGTTTTTGCAAGAAGAGTTTGTAATGTTGTCTCAAGGGGTTCTCCTAATGGAGTGAATTTTCTTAGGACAAAATGTGAAGGGTTCCTTTTATTTGTTTGGTTCTTGATTAGTTATAGGTGTAGATGTAGTGTTAGGAGTATGATTTGATGTGTTTCTTGAGAGATTAAAAACAAGTTGTTTTGGTTTAATGTCTTGGACATCAACTAATCCATCATTCACCACATCTTTTTCCTTGTTCCAAAATTTTGACTTATCATTACTTTTGTTGGAACCATTAGAGAAACCTTTGGTATCTTTATTGTGTTTGATTTCTCCTTTTCTAATCAAAGCATCCTCAATTTTCATTGTACTCTCAATCATTTTTTTGAATGTAGGGAAGTATTTCAATTGAAGATGGAAATTAATTTTCAAGATTAGGTTATTGTTGAAGATATCCATCTTTTCACTTTTAGGTATTAATCTAGGATATCTTGCAAAGACCTTTCTAGACCTTTGAAGGAATGTGATAAATGGTTCACTATTTTTTTTTTTGGTATTACAGAGGTATAGTTAGTCGCGGGATGTTGAATATTATAGGAGTATTGTTGGATGCAATTTTTTATTAACTCCTCAAAATTTTTTATTCCCGGGGGTAAATTGGAGAACCATTCCATAGCCTAGCCACCCAAACTTCTAGGAAACAATTGCATGAGATAAGTTTGATCGTGAAAAAATTCCATGCTAAGAGTAGAAATTTCCCTAACATGATCTTGAGGATATATATCTCCCTTATACTTGTCATATTTAGGCATTTCTATGTTTGAAGGGAAGAATGACATGTATAAATCATGGTCAAATGGAAAATGACAGATCAAGTTTAATGAATACTTTTTGAGCGGTGTGTTCTTTTCTTTTTTCATGTCTTGAATTTGGGTTTGTAAAACTCGAAGTTGTTTTGTGAGAGTTGTGATATTATTATCTTCTTCTTGTGTCTTAAGTTGATCTGTGTCAAAGTATTGGGGAAGTTTGACTCCCATAGAAGCTAGGTGCATGAAATACTTTTTTTATCAATGACAAGGACTTTTTCCATGATCTTTTGGAATCTCTCATCTTTTTGGCATTCCTTAACATGTTCATCGGATATTTATCCTTCACGGTTGTTATTATGATGGGCCCTAACCAAGGGTTCTTGTTTTCATCAATGTTGGGAATAGTTTGATTCTCTTGTCTAGGGGTTTGATGAGAAGATGTGTTCTCTTGTGTTGATGTTGGCTCTTGGTTAAACATGTCTACCATATGCAAAAGACCTTTTTTCTTAGGATATGGTTGCCACTTATATTGGTGAGATCTATTCCTAACCATGAAAATCAGATAACCCAAGGTTTGATGTGATGATAACCATTTTCAAAGTTTTCAAGTTGATTTAAGATGTACAAGAGCTTGTCTAAATTGGATTGGTTATGATGATGAAGGATGTTGGATTCATAAATATGGATGAGGGGTAGATGTTCCTTGATGAAGAACTCTAAAAACCAAATAAAATAATGGATAAAAAAAGAAAACTAACTAGAAGCAATATCAAACTAATGAACAATTGGGTATACCGTGATGACAACAGGGTCTGATGAGCTGATTTTGTTTAGTATGATGACAAGACTAGAAAGAAGGCCAAAAAGAGTACTTGGATCAATGATTTGATTTGTCAAAGCCTGTATGGAAATGCCCTTCATCCTAGAAACAAAACATCAAAAACAAGACTAGTTTTTACCAAAATTGAAACTTCAAACACCAGAAATAAACTTTTTTCGAGAAACAAAATTTTAAGGACAAAAAATAAACTTTTTTCCCCAAAAATGAAATAAAAAGGACCATAAATAAAATTTTATAGAAAATAATATCAAAACTGATTTTCTAGAAACAAACCTTTTTAGACTGGAAACAAACTTTGTAAGACAAAAAATGAACCTTTTTAGATAGGAAATGAAATCTTACTGACAAGAAATCAAAGTTTTAATTTCTTTGTGTTTCACTAAGGAAATTTGATGTTTTAGATGTGTTTTTAGGGTGAATTTATTTGGTATTTAGTGACACAAAAATAATAGACAGTACACAAACAATGGTCTTATTTCTAGAGGCCCTAACATTGAGTGTATGTTTGAAATTTTTTCACAGGTTGAGCATATGACAAACACATAGAAACAAGATAACCTCAGAATGGCTGCAATGCAATTTATATAGGCCTACGCTAAGTACTTCTGGATCTAGAGTGTATGTCTCCATCAATCTAATGGGTAATCTCGGGTGGAGAAGCTAAGAAATAGTTACACATAATTGATCCTTCAAGGAGTATGTGAGTAGGGGATCCCTTTTGGGGCTGGCCTGGGTACGAGGTAGTGATATCCAAGAACCCTTCACCTCACTACTAGGGATGCACAAATGGTAAGTGTAAAATATTCTAGGGGAAAAGAAACCCCTTTGCACTATGGAAAAATCACCAAGGATAATAAGGAGGATACTAGCTTATGGTTCTAGTTAGGGTTCCCATTCAGACCATTAGGGTCTCTCCTAAAAGAGTGCACCTAACTACATCCATCTAGCGTAGTTTTGGCTAGCGATTGTGTTTATTTATAGTTGATGGGATGGTCTGACTTTGAATTGTGTCCACTTTGAGTCATTCTCACGGGGTGAGTACTTTTTCTTACCGCAACAAGCTCTCTAAGAAGAAATAAAAAGGAAAGTGAAAATTAACTATAGGTCATAATTTATGATCACCTCAAAGAAGTGAGAGCATACTCTCATACCACACTTAATATTCCAAGCACATCAAACACGCATTCATTTAGATCTTCAATTTCACCTTTTTTGGGTGAAACTAAGAGCACCTATGGAGGTTCCCAAGCCAAAATGAATCAAATGTGCTTCTAGGTTTTTGATCACCTCAAAGAAGTGAGAGCATAATCCCCTAGCACACTTGAGAGGTCCTTCGGGTATTGCCCAAATTAGCTAGGTGCCTATTAAAATGAAAGAAATTTTAAAGGATCAAACACAATATTTAGTTGATTCCATTAGGCAACCTTAAAAACAAATCCATTAGAAGTTTGTGTTTATTTATCTTCATTAAATATCCTCCCTAAACATGTTAGATCCTACACATTAAGAGCAATGAGAAAATAAAAGCGTCAATCCATTGGGGTTAGTATTTAAATGTAATTGAAAAGCTTTAACACACCACAAACTACCCCATACACAAACTTTTATCCACCAAAGAAGAAACCTTTCCTAAAGATTAACTAATGTTGACTAAACACAAACATATTTAGACCAAATACGAACTAATTTCCTGGAATTTTTTTTTTTTGACTAAATACGAAAGAATTTTCCAGAAATGAAACTTTGGATACCAAATACGAAATTTTAATGGGAAATGAAATAATGTATGATAAATATGAAACTGCTCCCCAAAATCGCCTTTACCAGAAATAAAACAATGGAAACTGGAAACAAACTTTTATGACTGGAAATGAACTTTTTTTGGTTGAAAATGAACTTTTAGGGGCTAGAAACGAACTTATTTTCCAGAAATGAACCTTTGTTGCAGAATCTTTGATCCACAAACATAAAATGTTAGAAACAAAGATTAAATTTTGGGCCTAGGGCCCCCGGTGGGCATCAAAAATGTGTGTGTTTAATTATGTAAATGTATCTACAACACAACACTTCAATAAATGATTAGTTCAATTGGTTAGCTCATCAAAATCAATAAAATAATCGCATAAATTCAATTAAAAGAAACTTATTTATGCCTAGCCATGAAGATTTTGATCTAATTTTCAATGCTCTCAGATTTATGCATATTAGATTAGTGAATGACACTCATGAAAATTCATCTAGATGAATGAAAATTTTGAAGGATTTTGATGAAATAGATGACGAATTTAATCCTAAAATGATGAATTAGGTAAGATGAAAGCTAATTGATTTGAATTATGATACTACATGTTAAATTCATATATGAATTTATATGAAAAATGATCTACAATGATGAAATACTACTAAAATGAGCTCTCAAATGCACAAATTGGCTAAGAATTCAAACTAGCATGACCTACATGCAAATGTTCTAGATTTGAAATGCCTTGATTAAGGTTGATTTTATAGATTTTCCTTGGAGGGAAAGTGATTTGAATTTGAATTGGATGGCTAAGATGAATCCTTAATTAATGGTTGAGATGTAAACCTTGAGTGATCCATGTGAATCAATCACATTGGTTGATGGCAAGTCATTTGTCCTTTTATGAGTTGAGTGGATACTAGGACATTTAATTAATTCACTTAATTAATATCTCTAGCCATGTGATTTTTTTCTTTTGATTTAATTAAATAGGCTAGGATAATTGATTAATGAATGTTTTTGATTAATGATTATTGATACCTTGATGCTTGATGAACTATGAAATTAAATGAAGACATTAATTTTTCCATTAGTATGCAAAGCGGAAACAATTATTTGAACCGTTGGTAATACTACACCGAAAGACAGGTTTCAATTTAGACCAAAAGTGCTAAGTATAGAGAAACCTGACGATACAGTTTTATAGTGCAAACCAAAAATGCTAAAGAGGAAATCGACAGAGGAAGCCAATGAGCAAATTACACTGTAAATAGAAAGAGAAGAAATGAGAGGAACCTGACAAAGCAAGGGAACCTGACGAATAGTTCACAGAAGGAACACTAAAATACTTAACAAAGCAACTCGAGCATCAGATACTGAAAGTCATAAATATCCAGAGAAAAGTGGATCTGACTTCCACGTCAGATAAAACAGTTATGTTTTATATTTAGAGTTTTGATTTGATTTAAAACCATTTCTTAAGGGACAAGAAAGATAATTGTAATTATTTTAATCAGTCTAACTGATTAAAAACATGTAGACTAGGAGATCAAGGTCAAGTTGTAAACCTTCGATCATAAAGTTATCTTTGTAATACGTGAAACTAAAATAGGTCAATCTATTGTATAAATAGATGTGTAATCATTATTTTCAATGTGGATAAGGATGATAGTAGCCAAGGAGCACATCTATGGATCAGAATGAGAGTTTCAAGAAGCAGAACAACAAAAGATGAATTTGGTTATTAAGAACCAAGAATCAAGGCTACCAAGCAAAAAAGGTATTAATCAATCACATTAGGTGATACTTTGTACATGTGATTTTAATGGATATGTAATCAACAATTGAATATTGCATACACTCAGGTCAATGATTATTTTTGTCTACATTCTAACAAGTGTAGCAAATAGAAGAAATCCTTTCAAGAAAGGTGGATTTAACATTCCTTTGAAAATATCTTAACCGAGTGCATAGTAAACAATGTTGCTAAAGCTCTTAATAGAGTAGACCTTAACCAGTCTCCACACAATACTCCTAACAGGGTACATCATCTGAAGTGATCAAAATTGTAAGCCTTAACCAACCCCTTCCAATTTACAGATAGTGAAGTTTTTGTGGGTGCCATCCTCACCGCAGTTTTTACCTTCTATTAGGGGTTTTCTACGTTACCATACCTTGTGTTATGTTTCATTAAATTTCATGAATGCTTCTATTGATGTTTACATGTTTATTCAGTTTATAAATTGATATAACTTACACAAAGATAGGATAGAATAGATGGTTGGTAATACAATGGATTACTAAATGGATTAAGGTTAAAAGAGATAAAAGTTTTAGAGGCACTGATTCACCCCTCCCCTCTCACTACATACTTCCTATTATTTCCAACAATTGGTATCAGAGCTAGATCTCTTATTTGGAAAAGTTGAAAAGACTTAAGAGAAAAGATCATACAATGGAGAAGTACAAGCTAGACAAGAGTATTGAGAATCAGAAGCTAGAAATTCAGATATTCTATGAGTAGTATAAAGAAGCTAGAATCAAGATGAGATAGTTGCTGGATAAAAGAAAAATTATGGCATCTTGCTGTAATGAAACATACTATCATGAAGAGGAGATACTTGATATATTTGAGTCTTAAGGATCTACAACTAACAAAGCATCAGACACATCAGAAGATAGCATCACAAGTCTGAATGAAATCAATAAACATCTGGCTGGACAAGTGAAATCTCTATAAATCGGTCAAGAAAAATAGATGGTAATAATAATTGATGTCATGAACAATGCTAGACAAGCTGAGAAAGAAAGAAAACTAGCTATTGATGACAGGAGAAAGATTACTGAAAAGCTACAAGAGAAAGAGTCAAAAATACAAAGACTTATAGAACATCATCATGAGATCACAAATCAGATCATTCTTATGAGTCAGGAGGAAAACATAATGAACATAGAACTCATTGAAAGAATAGAAGCTATCGGTGAGCTAAGAGAAGAAAATGAAAAGCTGAAACATGAAGTGAGAATTCAGAAACAACATAATGACATGATCAAGAGAGATGAAGAAAGCACCAAAAGGATGGATGATTTTCTGGATGGACAAAGAAGAGTCAACAACAATATGAAACTAGGGTATATCGAAAATGAAGAATCACCAAACCGAGTTGATCCAAAGAATGTTAATGCAAATCCAAGACCAAAAAGGTAGTCATGCAATCACTGTGGAAACTAGGCCACACATTAAATGTTTGCCTGAGAAAAATAAAAGGTATTCCTAAATTCACACCTTCATTCATAGGAATTTGTTATAAATGTAACATAAAAGGACATAAAGCATACAAATGTAAATCTAAGGTGAAACAACCAAAGAAGGAAACCTACATGGAAAAATACTATCCTACTTGAAAAATGCATAGACACACATCTCTTGAATGCTGGAAGAAGAAAAAACAAGCATAGAATCCTAAAGATCAAGAAAATGCTTATCAACAGAAAAGATTTGGTGACTCATATGTTTGGGATTACAACACATGGGAAAAATCCACAGCATGTGGAAGATTTGGACACAGTTACAAAATGAAGAAGACAATGGATGAGAAAGTCTAGGAGCTGGACTAACCTCGGAATGACATGTCTACACTTTCATAAAGTTGGTTATCTGAGAAAAGACTGCAAAGACCGAGTGACAGAGACCAGCACCTTTGCCAATGGAAACAACATTGAAGACATCAAGAAGATGAGAAACAAAATGTGGAGGAAAGATACAAACACTGATGAAGCTGGACCAAACAATGCAAATGGTGAAACCTTATCCAATGGATCTGGTGACATCAACACCCCCACCTAAGAAGAACAAGTAAGTATGGAACTGCATTATACCAAGTTGTATTTTGCATCAGTTCTATTATACATTGATGAATTCCCAAATCAACATGATTAAAGATGCACTATGGTATTACTTGTTACAATTTTGTGAATTCAATCTCATTGGTTAATGCTTACTAAACATAATCAATGTGAATACAAAGCTAAGTTTTCTATACTTATCGAGCATCATCGATTAACACATAAAAAGATAAGTTGCTAGTGTAAACCGAGATCCATCGGTAATCATGAAAGTTGACATGTTGTCTTCGTCATACACCGAGATCCATCGGTAAACATTCAAATGAGTTTAAACCTATCTCAAGCATCACGTTCTCACCGAGAATGAAATGTGTGTGCTACCCAATGACTCTGTCTTTAAACACTAAGAAGTGGGTGAGAATTTATAACACAACTTAGGGAAAAACTCTATAAATAGTTGACCGAACACCTCATTATTCACAAAGAAACTTGAGCAAAGAAGTAGAGAAAAAACAGAGCACAAAGTGACCAGATTGCAGAGTGACTCCAAACCTATTCATAAAACTCAAAAATATTCCCAGCAGTCATAGTAGGTTGAAGTAAGTAACAACAATCACTGAGAACTCTATCTTCATTTATGAAAAAAAATCCCTAAATTCTGAAACAATGGCATCAACTTCAAGAACCTCCAAGATAAAGAATGCAAAGAATGAAAAGGTGAATCTAATCAAGAATACCACCTGTTAAGAACCTCATTACAAGATATGTCTCGAGGTTGCTTCACAACCCAAAAAAATTGGTGCATTCTCCAATATACCAGCTAGGGTTTTACTCGTTGAAGATGTCATAGCATATATTCACTACAAGATTGCAGAAATAGGAGACTTGGAAGTTGAGAAAGCTTTCAAAAAGCTTTGCAATGATGATGGAACTATAAAAGAAGAACATAAGCACATTAAAGTGAAAGGGCTCACACATGCCCTACTATTCCCAAAGGAATTCAAAATCGAATGGATTCAGTTAGTACTGAGCAGAATACATGACCGAAAGATATGGCTGGATGAGCCAAAACTGATAACCAGGGATGTTATACACATTGTTACTGATTATCTCATAATCGATAAAGTAAAGGCACTGAAACATCCTCCTAAAGCTGACATTGAAAAGAATACAAGAGAAACATGGGATGGAAAAGGATTAAAGGTATCCACCATCAAAGATGATGAAATGAAATTTGGAGCATGTGTCTTAGGATACAAGTTCTTTTAGGTTAGCAGGATGAACAATATTGCATCCAGAGTAGTAGATACAACATACAAAATTTTCAAGAAGGGACTGCATTTGGATATGTTAGAACTTTTGCTAAGGCAATTAGATGAGAACATGGAGACAGTAAGGACTGCAAAGTCTAACTCATGTAATTTTGGTTCACTCATCATGTGCTTATTTTCTATTTTCAAGAATCCTTCCCATCTATAGGCAATGTCAAATGGGACACTACCCAACTAGTGACCACAAAGATTAGTGAGTTCATCAAATCACTAGGAGAAAATTTTGAACGAGTCATGGATGATTACTTTGCTGGATTCAAAGAAAGAATGCAGAAGAGAGTGAGGATTCCAAAGAAATTAGTAAAAAAGTTCAAGACTAACATATGTTTTATGGTGGACACTAATTACACCTACATCAAGCCAGTTGTACTGAGGACAACATGGCTGGCACCACTTGACTATGAGGTTAAAATAGATCAAGCATCGAATGCTATTGAGGCATTGATAAATGAACCATTGGATAAATTAGAACGTAAGTTTGGAACTTATGAGGAAGCCAAAGAAAGGATAAAAACTGGCTTAGTTGTGAAAAATATTAACAGGAAGAAAGATAAAATGGTTAATACTTTGGATAAAATTTGTCGGTAAATGAAGAGGAAAAAGAATAGATAGAAGAAATTGAGGGTCAGTCACCCATCGGTGAAGTTGAGAAGGAGAGTGACTCAAAATCCATAGAGTCTGATACACCATCTCCACCACTAGAAAAGAAACCAAGGACTACTGCTGCATCTAGGACTAGGTGTCAAACAACAAAGGATGCAATTCCTTCACCGATCAAGAAAGTTCAAGTAAGGACCTATAAAAGAAAGCCTCAAACAGAGAAAAAATGGCCAACAAAAAGAAGAAAGTTCCTCAGAACTAGGGAAGACATTAAGGACACCAAAAATGATGAACAATCTGTACAAGTTGTCAAGAATACACTTTCTTCTACAATTGATGAGGTATGTGCTTCTATTATCAAATCAGGTACAACAAATGATCACAAGATTAAAACCTGGATAACTCTCGACACCGAGGACCAGAATAAGATAGAAGAGGAAATTATCATAATGATGCATCCATTCAAATATATTCAATACAATTGGTAGATAGGATGCCAAAATAACTTCTGAATAGATTATTGGCAAGATGGACTTTTGCATTACATTCTAAAAAATAGATAAGGGAAAGAGCCCTAGTTTCTGTCATGCCACCCAAATCTAAAATGGAGGAAATTGAAGAGATGATGAAGAAACACTCCAAAAGGTTCTCACCAAAGTTAAAAGCCTACCAAGTGCTTCAAGGACATCTAATTGAGCTAGACACAAAGAGTGAGGCTGAATGGAGAAAGATACTTGATATACCTAAAAAGGATATAAGTCCCGAGCCACAAGATCTTACCAAAAAAAATAGAATAAAGATAATAAGGCTAAATAGAGCCCTGAACATATTCTTATTACTAATGAGGATGTTAATGAAGAATCATTGAAAACAAAAGCCAACAAGGATATGGAAATTGCAGATGAAACCTGGCCGGATAATACTATCATTGATATTACCAGAGGAGATCCTGCAGATGAAATACATAAAGATGAAGATGTCACTGTTGTCCAAGACCAAATTGAGGAACAAGACACTACAACATATTCTGCACAGGTAGACACACCAGAAGAAATCCCATTATTGACACAAGCTATCAATATAATCTCGGAAAAGGAGAAGTCACCTGTTAAGGAAACAAGCATTCCAAAGGATGTAGGAGAAGAAGAAAAGAAAGAGACAACTGATGAACACGTAGTCATCAGTGGAGAAAAAAATGTTACAAATGTAGATCAAATACAAAAAGATGGAGATCACACAAAAAAAGATGCACAAATGAAAGATAGAGATGAAGTGCAAAAAGAGAAAGGTGAACAAGATAAGCCAGTTGATACCACTCCTAAGAACACTGAATGAGATGTTGTAGTTACATAAAAGGTTGATGAGGAGATGTCCACACACAACTGAAAGGCAAACCTTGATAAGCAAGGAAAAGGTACAACAACACCGAAGCCTTCATCCAACACATCAGACCAAGTAGAAAAACTTGCTATGGTTTTGCATACAGGTGCATCACAAAAGAACAAGAAGAAAACCAAGAAGAGTAAGTTGGAGGTCACACTTGATGAAATCATTGAAATACCAAAGTGTGATCCAACCACATTGGACTATGAATCTCTTATAGAATATGAAGAGATATGTCAAAGGAAAACAATGCAGGAAAAGCTTAGAAAAGAGCACAAAGATTCTCTAGTGCTGGAAACCATAAGAGACGTCTTAAGAAAAATAGTTCCTGACATTGATGTTGATCACAATGCACCTATCCTAGATCAACTTGTTGTTCTCACTAAAGCAATCACAACTCAAAATGTGGATGTAGAAAAGGCTATTGAAGAATGAGAAGAATTAAAGTTCCAATACAAATTGACAGAAAAGATCAGCCAAGAAGTGGAAGAAAATAAGGTAAAGCTTTCATAACTAACAAGTGAATTAGATCCATTCATTACTGAAGCTATTTCCTTAATTCAAGATCTATCCACTTTGGATAAATTCACTAAGGATAATAGTGATAAGATTGCAAAGATCAATTTCGATCTAAATGCAAGTGCTAAAAGTCTAACCACGGATGATAATGCAATCAAATTGCATTATGAGAAGATAATAGAAATCAAAAGGTTAAGACAATAAATTTGGGAAGCAGAATCAAAGTTTAGAGAAGAGGTTACTGAGCTACAAGCTCAACTATTACCAAACCTCACACTTCTGCAACAACATTTTACTTCGGCAAGAAAGTTAATTGCCACCCCTGAGATGTCTGTAGCAAACAACAACTATGATATGCATGCTAGAGTTACACTAGAGAAAATAATTCTTGAGCACCTAAAGGATAAATGGGAAAACATGATGGAGGATATGAAGAATTCGCATTCCCATATTTTTGATAAGTTGTAAGTATACACCTTTGCCCTTACTATCAAAAAAGAGGGAAAATGATATGTACAGTACATATAGAGAAAAAAGGGGAAGATGATGATATGTACAGTATTAAAGGGAGAATGATATGAAGATAAGGTGAAAAGGAAAAAAGAATAAAGGAAAGTATACATATATATACGTATACTATACTGACATATACATAGGGGGAGTCATAAATGACAAAGTAAACACATGGTGTACATACTACACAGTTTAGTATTTTGCACATATCAATTTTGATACAAATGTCAAAGGGGGATATGGAAGACATTAATTTTTCCATTAGTATGCAAAGGGAAAATATTTCTTTGAACCATTAGTAACACTACACTGAAAGATAGGTTTTAGTTTAGACGGAAAGTGCTAAGTATAGAGAAACCCAATGACACAGTTTTACAGTGCAAACTGAAAACGCTGAAGAGGAAACTGACATAGGAACCCGACAAGTAGATTACACTATAAACTGAAAGATTAGAAAAGAGAGGAACCTGATAGAGCAAGGTAACCCAATAGATAATTTATAGAAGGAACGCCAAAATAATTAACAGAGAAACCCAAGAATCAGACACTGGAAGTCAGTTATATCCTAAGAAAAGTGGATATGACTTCCATGTAAGATAAAACAATTATGTTTTATATTTAGAGTTTTGATTTGATTTAAAACCATTTCTTAAGGGACAAGAAAGATAATTGTAATTTTTTTAATCAGTCTAATAGATTAAAAACTTGTAGACTAGAAGATCAAGGTCAATTTGTAAACCTTCAATCATAGAGTTATCTTTGTCATACGTGAAACTAAAATAGGTCAATCTATTGTATAAATAGATGTGAAATCATTCTTTTCAATATGTATATGAGGATGATAGTAGCCAAGGAGCACATCTATGGATCTGACTGAGAGTTTCAAGAAGCAAAACAACAAAAGATGAATTTGATTATCAAGAACCAAGAATCAAGGCTACCAAGCAACAGAGGTATTAATCAATCACATTAGGTGATAATTTGTAGATGTGATTTTAATGGATATGTAATCAGGAATTGAAGATTGCATACACTCAGGTCAATGATTATTTTTGTCTACATTCTAACAAGTGTAGAAAATAGAAGAAATCCTTTCAAGAAAGGTGGATTTAACAATCCTTTGTAAATCTCTTAACCAAGTGCATACTAAACAGTATTGCTAAAACTATTAACAGAGTAGACCTTAACCAATCTCCACATAATACTCCTAATAGGGTAGATCATCAGAAGTGATCAAAATTGTAATCCTTAACCGACCCCTTCCAATCTGCAGATAGTGAAGTTTTTATGGGTGCCATCCCCATTGTAGTTTTTACCTTCTAACAGGGTTTTTCTGCGTTACCATATCTTGTGTTATGTGTCATTACATTTCATGAATGCTTCTGTGTATGAGGAATTCTTAATGGTTAAAAACCTATTGGGAGCAAGCTCAAACATGAAATATAAGTGGGTTAGCACATATAATCAACTCAAAATCATATGGAAGAGAAAGCAAGCAACAAAGAACACCAAATAACATCAAATTGAGCTAAAACAAGTAAGAACCCTATTTAACTTGTTTGATTTTCTCAAGATATGGATTGTGGTTGTGCTCTCTCAAACACACAAATGCAATGGATCCCCAAGTGGAATGATTGAAATTGATGCAAGATTGGATGAAGGGAGAATGATTCAAGAACTAGTATGGAGTAACTAGTCTCAAACTTCTCCAAATGATTAAACTACTATGATTGAAAAGAAAGACAGTGCAAGAAACTATGATTGATTTTAGTAAAAAGAACCAAGCATGTGATTTATAAATGATTTTAGCATAACAACCTGAAACTAGCAATGAAAATCTAAAGTAATTCTAGCATAATAAAAATGCACAATGAGAGATGAAAAATGAAGAGGAGAAGGCCTCTATTTATAGAATTTTGGGAGAGAAGAGGAGGGTTTGGATGAGGTGGCATCTATGTGGCATCCACATAAGAGCCACATAAGGGACACATAGGCTTGAAGGGATGGCTAAATTTGAGTCAAACTTGGCATTAAATGTTGAGTGGCTCAAGATTTTCAAGAGGGAGACAAACTTGTAAGAGGAATTAAAGAGGGATGGGTGCCCATTTTGGAGAGAATTTCCCCATGTGGGTGAGCATTCCATTAGTCTTAAAAAGGTTAGGAATCACCCTTTAAGTATAATTAGAGGACAGTTAGGTAGGGAAGCATGCTTAGGAAATGAGGTAATGGGAGTAGAGTAGGAATAGGGTAGGCTTAGGGTAGGTCTCTAGGTTGGATTAATAGGTTCCTAGCTAGGGTTTAGATTATAATTCAAATTAGGTTTGAATAAATCATAGTTTGGAAGAATTAGGAATATGCAGATATTTTAATAAATATAAATTTATTAAAAAAGGGGATTTTGTGAGGGAAATGTATTTAAATAAAATACATTGGAATAGTATTTGATCATTGATAAATACCAACTATGAAACTATTTAATTGATTGAATTAAATAGTTGGAGGAATAAGAGGGAATTTAATAATAATAATAATATTTATATTTTTAGACGTCTACATTTTGCCCCTCTTTGACGTGGCATCGCAAGTGACATTATGTCAAAGACAGGAAAATAAGTTGCTCCAAAGGAAGAGGGTTTTTAGGAGTTGTACCAAAGCAATGACAATAAAGGGTTGTGCCCCCTCGAGAAAAGAACACAACAAATACGACATTGTGGGATTTTATTGAAAAAGGATGCAACGGGAATGAGGAATGGAGAGGAGGTAAGAAATAGAAGCCTTCTAAAATGCAAGCATGAATGCAAATGCAATGATGAAATTAAATGTAGCTAATGAGCTTTGGAGATCCATTTGTGCAAAAAATATGGAGAGCACATCCGATTTTGATATTGCAATAGGAGGTATTCATCAAGTGTTGGAAAATACATATGACAAGATTCCTTTGCGTGGACTAGATGCTCAAACAAAAGTACACTACAAAAGACACATGTATCAGTATCCACCAGTCACAACTCACCAAGATATAGTAGATCGAGGTAGTGGTGAGTAGGTTGAAACTAACACAAAAAGATAAAATCAATAAAGAAGGCC
This sequence comes from Thuja plicata, assembly GCA_018584345.1. Classification (NCBI taxonomy): domain Eukaryota; kingdom Viridiplantae; phylum Streptophyta; class Pinopsida; order Cupressales; family Cupressaceae; genus Thuja; species Thuja plicata. Next base: position 428,495 of record MU225506.1, on the reverse strand, counting down.
TCATGACCAAGCAGTCATTCATTTCAAAGTTCTAACCATGAACAGGATTGGTGTGATGCAGGATTGGATAAGTGGACGTCGAAAGGATGCATCCTGACAGACAAAGATTGGATTTGATGTGATTAAAATATATTCACTGGCAAAAGCTGTGAACAGAATGAGGAGCAAGGATAATCGGTAACAAAACTGATTTGTTGAAAAACATGGTCGCAGTCGGAAGAGGCAAAACGTCACTGAAAAGCAAAAAATTGAGCGATGAAGAAATAAATGATGGTTTATTACAAGATTTTTGAGAATATTTGATTTTTTTGCAATTTTTGCAATTTTTGCAATTTTTTGGACTTTTTCACGATTTTTAAATGTTTTTAGAATTTTCAATGTATTTAGGCTCTACAATGGGACTAATAATACAAAAATATACAAGGGGGGTGGAACGGGTGGAGAAAATTTTTGGGGAAAATGAGGGGCTATAAGAGGGGCTAGGGGGCTTAAAGAAGGTCATTAGTGAATAGTGTTTTGGCAAAATGAGAGCTCTCAAGTGAAAATTATGACTGACGAGAGAATGATGGGGTAGTTGGTGGAGCACGTTCACACACACGGGAGACACACAGAGCGACCACTATCAGTGAGTGACTCAACTGATACCTTGCTTTTAGCTTTGTCAAAAATTTTAATGCTTTCTAGGTGGGTTAGGGGCATCAAATACGGGTAATTAAGTTTTAGACTAGAGACACCGGTTCCTAAATCGACATCTGTGAAGACGCCGATCCTCGAAATGATGTCTTCGCAGATGTCGATCCCCAAACCAGCGTCTATGAAGACATCCGTGTCAAACTAGCGTCTTCGAAGACACCATACCCAGATCTGCATCTTCGAAGACGGCGGTTTACGGGAGAAAATAGGCAGAGATGCCAGTGTCTGAACCGGCGTCTGCATGCAAAGGGGCAGACGCCGAGGGGAAGGGAAACCAAGGGACCTGGCGGGGGCCGGGGATGGGTTGGCAAAGGACCTAGGGACAAGATGCCCCATTTTGGGAAGGGTTAGGCTAGGAATAGAAGGGAGATGGGATGACATGTTGAACTTTTATTGTTACAGGAGCAGTTCCCACCATTGGGATCACGGGAGCATTGCCTGCCGACCATGGATTTGGAGGCTCAACTTACAGAGGAGGACTCGGGGTTGCCAGCAGTTGTTGGGTTAGACTATGTGCCCCATTGGCCTAGGATACATGCACACAATGGGATGATGACCACTTTGATCGAGCGGTGCCATAGTGATATGACCACATTCCATCTGCCAATGGGAGAGGCCACGATCACTCTTGAGGATGTGTTGCAGATTCTTTAGATACTAATCTGAGGGGTGATTCCTCAGTATAGATTAGAGGATAGTGATCACTATATGGAGATTGTGTTTAGGAGACCCATGAGGAGGATCCTGACATACAAGACCTGGATGCCCTAGCAGCCAGCGGTGGGCAGGAGACTGCGATGGATAGCCTTATTTTTGGTAGGACTGATTGGAGGATGGATGCTAGCTGATTTGGCTAGTCATGGTTTTGGCATGGGATGGTCGCGGGTGCTAGCAGAGATGCTAGAGGAGGGCACATCCTATTGCTAGGGGTACATTTTCCTAGAACTATTGTACCATGAATTTCACATGGCAGAGTACTATGGGGTGTGCAACATGGGGACGGGAGTTAGTTTGATGTTGGTATGGGCATGGGAGCACATTATAGTGTTCCATTTGATGAGAGTGTGAGAGGCGCGATAGCCATGAGAGCTTTATGCATGTAGATACAAGCTACCTTTGAGATATACTTACGTAGGTTAGACCGGATAATGACATCGGCTGCTAGATGAGGTGCAGGTTTTTGGCTGGACCCCATATAGACTCTGTGATCTGTGGGGAGTGATAGACTGGGAGGCAGGTGTGGAGGATGCTTTTGAGGACTTTCTATACCTTTCATATGTACAGATTGATTGCTTTCTTCTAGGGAGGACCATCCGCCAGATAGAGAGATATAGACCATCTATGGTCATGAGACAGTTCAGACTGCAACAAGGGATGGTGGCAGAGGATGAATTACATCCTCATTTCACTAGGGAGGTGGGTGTGTGGGGGATATATACTGACGCTCTCACAGTGAGGGCATCTTGGAGGACTGTGGCACGGATAGACTTCATGTCCATGCCCAATGTCATTGACACAGGTATGACTGTAGAGTATGCAACATGGTGGGCCACACATGTGCCCTTACAGCTCACAAACCTAGCTCAGGTGGCTACTCATGAGAAGCCGACAGGGGACACTAAGGTGGATGACAAGACATACATAGGAGATGCCCCTAAGACTTTAGCATCAGGTCAGAGGAGGAGGCCACAGTAGAGACAGGTTAGACCTCAGACAGCGTCACAGGCAGGGGAGGCACAGGATCAGGGGCCATAGGGGCCACCAATGGGATAGGTACAGGCACATCAAGTGCCAACATAGGTACAGGTATAGCCACCTTTGATGCCAGCACAGGGGCCACAGGGGCCACTAGCAGGGTTCATGGCACAGGAGACTCATGACACTATCATCATAGAGCGAGACAGTTTACAGACCGATTGTGCGAGACTATGAGGGTTGTTGGGGATGACAGAGGTATTGGAGACCAACCTGTAGACTAAGATGACCTGAATAGAGGGGCTATTAGCTACAGAGAAAACATGAGCGGATAGGACTGAGGGTGCTTTTGACACCTTATAGGGTAGGGTTGACATGGGAGAGTTTTCTATGGTCAACTTGACTCAGGATGCTACTGAGTTATGTACTGAGATAGGTACACTTACTGATTAGTTGGATACTTTGACCCTACAGATGGATCATGCCATAGAGAAGATCATTGCATTGACCTCAGAGAGGGATACATCGCAGAGGCAGGCTGAGGCTTACAAGACAAAGTGAGACATCGCTAGACAAGCGGCCAACGCAGGTGGTATGAGACAGGTTGTAGCAGAGGCGTTTTCCGCCCATAGGGATGCAACTAGGGTAGGCAGAGAGGCAGCTCATTATCGAGCACTATAATTTGACTTAGTCCCTAAGGCCAGAGATAGGAATTTACTGAGAGATCACGGTCACAGAGCACAGGGCGGGCATCGCAGTCTCAGGGATCTATGGGATGCCACCACATCCACCACCAGGATAGGGAGGTGGATCATCACAACCACCTGTATGATTCATCAGAGTATTATGTGACACACTTTTTTGCATTTTGAGATGTACATGTATTTCAACACCTCGGTGCATG
>MU225506.1:396135-408323 GCA_018584345.1 Thuja plicata | reverse complement strand
CCGATTCACCCCCCCCCCCTCTCAGTTATCCTTTGGGACTATTATAACAATAACCTCTACCACAGAATGGGATGCCTAGATCCACCTAGATCAAGTTTGATCATCCTTTTCATCTTCCAAGTGGAGTGAAAACACATGTCCACTCAACTAAATGATAGAATGGATATCAAACTTAAATACATTATTTGCAAATAATTAATTACAAAACAAATAATATCAAATGTAAGGAAATATACAAGTTTGAGACACCTTATACCTAACATTCTCCCACTTGTTGAACACCTTGTAATATCCAAAGGAAATAATAGGATTTAACCACTATAGGCTGAGAGGCCCATAGACTTTGAACACCATCTGAACTTCTCTGCGCCCACAGGTTTTGTCAATGCATCCGCAACATTCTTTACTATATCTACCTTCTCCAAAATTACCTTTATCCTCTACCATATCTCTCACAAAGTGAAACCACACATCAATGTGCTTGGTTCTGGCATGGAAATTTGGATTGTTCGCAAGGAAAATAGCACTCTGACTGTTGCAACAAATTGTAATATGTCCTGCATCAACACCAACATCCAAACATAGTCTCTTAAGCCAAATGGCTTCCTTACAAGCATGAGTAGCTGCCATGTACTCTACTTCTGTCATGGACAAAGTGACCATAGATTTTTTATTACTCATCCAACTGATGGCACTACCAAACATAGTGAACACATAGGCATTGGTGGAACTCCTACTGTCAATGTCACCTGCCCAATCTGAATCCACAAACCCACGAATAAAAATTGAATGCAAAGCTCTAGAAGATTTTCCATGATAGCATATGGAATACTCTGATGTACCCTTCAAATATCTGAACACTCTCTTAACTGCATCCCAATGTACCTGTCCAGGTTTAGCCATAAACTGACTTAGGACTCCCACTGCTTGGGCAATGTCTGGTCTAGTACAGACCATAGCATACATAAGGCAGCCAATTGCACTCGCATAAGGTATTTTTCTCATGTCCTCCACCTCACTAGGAGATTTTGGACAATCATCCATAGATAAATTTGTTCCCATAGAAATAGGAACACATAATGATCTGCAATCTACCATGCTAAACTTGTCCAACATAGACTTCACATACTTACTCTGACTTAACCAAAGTTTTCTGTTAGATCTATCTTTGCTAATTTCCATTCCCAAAATATACCTATCTACCACTAGATCTTTCATCTCAAACTGTACTAAAAACTGAGACTTCAAATCAAAAATCATACCCATACCCTTCCCAATAAACAACATATCATCAACATATAATGCAATAATAAGAAGGCGATCATTGTCAACTTTGAAATAAACACAATGATCTGATTTCAATCTTAGAAAACCAATCGAAAACACAAAGGAATCAAATTTAAGGCACCACATCCTAGGAGATTATTTCAAACCATACAGAGACTTCTTTAATCTGCAAACAAAAGAATCTTTACCTTTCTAAATATAGTGCTCAGGTTGTGACATATAGATCTCTTCCTCCAAATCACCATGAAGGAAAGTTGTCTTCACATCCATCTGTTCTACCTCTAAATCATACAATGCTGCTAGAGATAACAGAAATATAATGGATGTAATCTTTGCAAAAGGAGAGAATATTTCACCATAATCAATTCCCTCCACCTGTGAATACCCCTTTGCAACCAATCTAGCCTTGTACCTCTCAACACTGTCATCTACACATAATTTCTTCTTAAACACCCATTTGCTTCCAACAGGTTTCTGTCCTTTAGACAAAGGTACTAGGTCCCAAGTTTGTTCTTCTCCAATGAAGCCATCTCATCATCCATGGCCTCAATCTAGGAACCTGCATCTTCCATACCTATAGCCTCTTTCATAGTTCTAGGCTCATCAGTGTTTGTAATCAAGGCATAAGCACAACTGGAATCTAACATAGAAAATCCAAACCTCTTTGGTTTCTTTCTTTCTCTTGTGGATCTCCTCAAGGGCTGAGGTTGAGGTTGTTCTACCTCTTCTTCTAAATTTTCAGATCTTCTAGAGCTCTCCTCATTATCAGATCCATCATGGTCTCTCTGTTCAATATTCTCAGGGGTAGGAGGCAACTGAACAACATCTTTCATTTCTTTTTCATCTGGCTATAGCACAATAGGAGAAGGTGTTAGTTCTCTAAAAATAACATTTCTACTAAACAAGACCTTACCAATCATAGGATCCCAAAGATTGTATCCTTTAACACCAACACTATAGCTGATGAAGATACATTTTACAACCTTGTTTTCCAACTTAGATCTTCTCTCCTTAGGCACATGTGCATAAGCTTCACAACCAAAAACACAAAGATGTCTAACTGAAGGCTTCTTACTAGACCACACCTCCATTGGTGTCTTACCAACAAGAGTTGATGTAGGAGATCTGTTAACCAGATAGCAAGCAGTGGCCACAGCTTTAGCCCAAAACCTTTGTTCAAGGCTAGCTCCACTAAGCATACTCCTATCCTTCTCCATCAGTGTCCTGTTCATTCTTTCTGCAACTCCATTTTGTTTTGGGGCATAAGGAGTTTTCTTATGCCTCTCAATCCCTCGTTCTTTATAGAATTGTTCAAACTCTGTCAAACAAAACTCACCACCATTGTCAGTTCTCACACACTTAATTCTTTTACCAGCCTGATTCTCCACGAGAGCTTTAAATTCCTTGAACCAACTGAAAACTTGTGTCTTTCTTTTAAGGAAATAAATCCATGTACTTCTACTATAACCATCTATAAAAGATACAAAATATACAGATTTGGAGAGTGAAGGAAATTAAATAGGACCAAACACATCTGAATGGATAAGATCCAAAATACTAGAAGACTTGTGAGAACTGGAGTAAAACTAAACACAATTTTTCTTACCATAAACACAGCATTCGCAGAAGTCAAACTTGAGATTACAATCACTTATCCCCTCAATGAGGTTTTTATTTTTCATGGTTGTGAGACCCTTCTCACCAATGTGGCCAAATCTCATATGCCACAACATTGTCTTTTATGTAGGAAGTTTTCCTTCCAAAGTGTTAGCACCCTTAGGTACACTTGCTGCACTACCATCGGAACCTATTACCACAGACTTCTTTACTACTGGTTCAGATGTTGGAGATGAAGTGACTGCTGCTCTCTTCCTCGAGATAGAAGAGATATTTACTATGAAGTGCAAGAATCTAGCTGAAATAGGGTACCTCTCCTAGTATCTTTCATGAGCACCATAGCTCCTCTAATCATCTTGCATCCATCTTTCAAAAAAACAACTTGCACACCCGCATCATTCAACATACTTACAAATAATAGGTTTCATGCCAAACCCGGGATGTGCATTACCCCATTGATCCCCTTTACTCATCCATCAGTGAATCTGATAGTGACTTTTCCTTGTCCAAATATTTCTAGGTGAGAATCATCACCCAGATACACCTTCCCACCATCGAACTCCTCATACTTTGAGAACCAACTTTGATGAGAGGTCATGTGAAAAGAAGTACCTAAGTCAATCAACCACACATCATCAGATGTATGGGTGGACAAGGCTGCGAAAAAAGTATCACCATCTTCTTGAGATTTATTAAAGTCTGAATCTAGGCTTTTCTTCTTCTTCTTTGGCTCTTTGCAGTCCTTACGGAAGTGCCCAGACTTACCACACTTCCAACATGTTTCCTTAGACTTTCCAAGAGTCTTAGGTTTCCCACAGGATTTGGATCTAGCCTTTTCATACTGCTCGTCATTTTTCTTTCCTCTGTCTTTGGATCTAGCACAAACAACAAGGGCTTCCTTGGTTGAATTGAAGGTATTTCTTCACATCTCCTTAGATAACACTGAAGACACCACATCATCCATTTGGAAAGTGACAATAGTACTCCCAAGGGCCATCACAAGATGGTCCCATGAATCCAGCAAGGAACATAGCAGGGTCGTACATCGATCCTCCTCCTCCAACTTGACACCAGTTGATGTCAACTATGCAATCAACATGTTAAATACGTTTAGGTGATCTACAATAGATCCTCCTTACTCCATTCTTAGAGAATACAACTTCTTTCTCAGGAAATATCTTTTCACCAAGGACTTGGCCTAATACATAGACCCAAGTTGTGTCCATAATTTGTTTGCGGTCTTCTCCTTGAGAACATGCAGGAGAACAGAATTTGCTAGACAAAGTCTAATGAGACCCTTAGGTTGCCGATCCTTGAGATCCCAATCTTCTTGAGGCATTTTTACTGGTTTGATATCATTTGCAACTACCTCCCATACATCATGGTCTACAAGCATGTCTTCCATCTTGAGTTTCCATAACTCAATGTTTGTGCCACTGAACTTTTCCACCTCCATTCTACTGTATGAAGAACCTGCCATCTCTTCCTGCAATAAGGTTATGAATACTTTGCTACAGTACTCCCACTGAACTGGAGACTTTCTCAAAAAACCCATACCCTAACAAAAAGAACCAAAATTGGCCAGGCTCTGTAACCAACTGAAAGGAAACTAAGTGTGTGGAAAATAGTTCCCTACGCTAAACCCCTGAGAAGAGGATCATGCAAATTCAGATTTAACCCTTATCAATTACAGAATGATAATACAATAATATGCATACATAGAAAAATGAGAATGACACAATGATTTACCCTGGGAAAAACCTTTTGGTAAAAAACCCTAGCACTCCAAAACCTACACAATGTATTAATCGAAACTATAGCTGTTTACAATACACTTGCATTGCAAGTTCTTTCAGGAGATAAATCGACACTTGAAGAAAAATCCGGCAGCATAACAACATTCCAACAATACACTAGCTTCACTCTATAATTTGCAACCCTATTGCAACCCTAAAAATGCTTATATCATGCACTTCCCTTTTTAGGGAAACTTCCAAAGATAACCGTACAGTACTCAACATGATCAGTTGTGACATGTCTTGCATGTCTTCACCCATCATCAAATATTTCACAATTAGCTCTTACAAATATTAATGACCGTCATAGGAATCCATCATAATCATTTCAGTCATGATTACCTTACACATTGTCCAAAGTGCCGACATTTGGCAAATAACCTCTACCACAGAATGAGATGCCTAGATCCACCTAGACCAAGTTTGATCATCCTTGTCATCTTCCAAGTGGAGTGAAAACACAACATGTCCACTCAACTAAATGACAGAATGAATATCAAACTTAAATAAATTATTTGCAAACAATTAATTACAAAAAAAATAATATCAAATGTAAGGAAATATACAAGGTTGAGACACCTTATTCCTAACACTTTGATACTGCGAACTGGTTGGTGTACTTTGAATGGGCTGAGTAGGGATGGGTGGAATGGTGGTTTGTTGCATGATGACTGGTGGTGGAAATTATGCCACAAATGTTGGAAATGTTTGCAAAAGTGGAGTAGATGTGAACTAAGGAGGTGATTGCGTAGTGATAGGGGGTATTACTTGTGCTGTTGATGTCGGATCAAGAGGTAGAGCTCTTGAGGTAGATGAAGGTGTCACGTGCACGATGGAGGGTGGGATGGAAGGTTGGACTACTTGTGCGATAAGAGTTCCCACCTGTAGGGCTCGCTGAAGTGGATCAAAAAATTTGTTTCTAGTGGGATGAGGACATTCCCCTGGAAGTTCCATAGGTCGTGTGACAAGTGTGGGTATAATCCAAGGTGGGAGTTGAAGTCCTTGTTTCTGAATGTCCAAAAGTTCCTGATTATTGATATGTCCACTCATGGTGTTCACCATGTGGACATGTCCTGGATGATTGATAAATGTTACTATGGTACTCATGGTAGGCATCTCATTAGTATCTACCCAGATGTGTTCAATTTGTCCATTGGGCTGAGGTACATAAGTAACCATGGCGTTAGTATTGTCAGTCGCAGGATTAGATGAACTAGCAGCAAGATTAGGGTCCATGTTCTTCCTCTTCTTAGTGGCTTGTGTGATAGGTGGAATGAAATGACTACCTTAAGGTGATATGAGATGCAAGATGAGATTCAAGGATGTTCCTAGGAAGCTAAGGATGATGGTGCTAGGACTAGGATTTTAGACGATGCATCTAGGATGATGAATATGCTCCTACAGATTAAGGATAACTTGATGTATGAAAGGATTAAGGGTTGCTTTCCCTAGTGTAAGATGAAGTGGATGTGATTTTATACCTAAGACAGAATTGTGGTCTTCGGTGGACAAGATTCTTTGTCAATGCGAACCAACATTTTGATCAAGGTGATGAGGTTGCAAAGGCAAAGGTGATTATCCTAAACAAAGCTTAGTAAAGGACACTTAAGGATGGGGGTTCGATTAAGATGTAGGTTTGAAGAAACTCAAAAGGGGATGTAATACCACATGAAGGATGTGATTAAGGATGCCTTGGATGATGATTAAGATGATTCTAGGTTGACTAGGATTGGATTGGATTATGCTAGGATGAGTGTGTGATGTGTTTCTAAAGATGACAACCTAAGGGAGGTCCTTAAATGCAAGCTAAGTGAGCTTAAGAAGAGGAGGAAATTTTGTTTGTCATGGTAAAATAGCTAGTCATATTGCTCAAATCCAACAAAAGCAGTGTTTAGATGACATTTTCCCATAAAGAAAGCAACCTTGTTGTTGTAAATCACTTTATCAAATTCTTCCCGTTTATGAATTTCTTGTTGGATGGAATCAATGATGTATTGGTACTTGTTAGCTTCTTGGGTTGTATTCTTCTATTCTCTTTGTACAGGTGGTAGCAGAGTTTTTACCTTCTTATGCTTCTTGGAATCGGTCATGTCCTATAAATAGATCTGATTTTGGATGAAAAGTTGGAGGTTTTAGGACATATCTCATAAAAGACCAAATTCTGAAAATTGGAGCTCACGGTAATCCGCAAAAGGATGTTGTTTTGATGATTTGGCACAAGTTTGATTTATTTCTGATTTTCAATAGGTTTTTTCCATGGCAAGAACCAATTTCAACACAATCAAATTAGAAAATAACATGCACGAGTCTGAACAAATTTTGACAAGGGACAAAGCAACCTTGAAGGATACAAGAAAGTGACAAATTTTGTTTGTTGGGTATTCTGTTGTGTTTTGGATTTGTCAATTTTGTTCAAACACTTCAAGCACACATCTACCTAAGGAATCAGCTTCGAATGAAATATTATAAACCCATTGCTTGGTAGTCCTTCAGCTCACACAGTAGTTTCACCCCCGAACGGGCACCCATGTTTTTGCCTTTTTCCAGGTATTGTTGTCATGCTACGAAGATATCTTTCGCAACACAATACCTTGGGACACATATGATGGGGACCTTGGGGGGAGATTCTTCCCTCCCCTTGCACTATAATAAATCACCATTTAGAGGTGAATTAGGTAGCTTCTATGCTTAGAGTGTTTAGTAAGTGTCTCCATTCGATTGTATCCTCTATATTCACGCAAGCACGATTCATGCATATAGCCCCATAGAGCGTCTTGAAAAAAGTGGTCATGTAAACATGATTGAGACCATGAGGCCGCAATTAATTTAGATGAGAGCCAAGTATAAGCTAAAATGCCAATCAACTCCCAAGGCTTTAACCCCAAAGAGTAAATTTGATTAACGTGATTTAGAGTGGTGTGGCTTACACCTCGTTCTCATGTGGGTCATTCCTGGGAGATTTTTTCCTCGATCGACAGGCCCATCTAAAGGAGTAATTTGAAAAATATGGATTAGCGAAGAGACGGGTCTAGATTTCTGATATTTCACAAAGGGGAAAAAAGCATACTCTCCTACCCAATGTCATTTTCTCCCAAACATGCAAGACAAGTTTGTTCTTTCCCAAAAGATTTAATTGTTTAACACAAAGCAAGTGTGTCTAGGTTTTTGATCTTCCAAAAAGGGAAGAGAGCATAATCCCCTAACACTTACTATGGATTATAGAATTAAATCTCCCTATTTATGATAAGTGCCTAAGAAAAATTAAAGCAAACACGATCGTTTGGTCGATTTTGGAGTAAGAAAACCTGCAAAACAAACATGAGTAGTCTTTCGAACTTGTGTCTTTGGCAAGCAGTGCTGCAAGACAACTGGTTAGTAGTTTCAATTTTAGCTCTGGACAAACATTGAAATCAAAAATACCACTTAAACAATTGTTAGCAAATGATGAAAAAATTTGACAAAGAACTGACACCAATGCAGGGTGCAGATGCCGGTTCTATGTTTTTCTCAAAAATAACTGAATGTAGGGAAAACAAGCCAGAAAATATAGAAAAATTGAAAATTTGTTATACCAGTCGGAGATGCCGATTCATGAAACGCAGACGCTGATCGATGCTTTTCTGAACTCACATTTGTGCAGACACTGAAACCTAAATTAGCATTTTCACAGATGTTGTTGTACCTGCAAATTCACAAAACACTGCAAAAACAGTAGACAAAGTTACTTTTCCTTCCTTCTTAGTCTTTAATTTGATCAAACTTAGCCATTTGAGATTTTCCAAACAATTAAAAGCTAGTATTATTTAATAATTTATCAAGATTCGTTCCCTTAATGAAAATTTGGCATTACAACTGCTTGTAAAATGGATCTCTGCTAAAAAATAGAATGCTAGAATATTCAAAAGAAGTGGGAAGGATAACAAATATTGAAAAAAAAGAAAGACTATGTTTGGAAAGTTGCAAATTAGCAATGTCAGGTGGAGACGCTAATTCAGGTCAAAGACATTGGTTCAACGTAGACACCGAAATGACAGTGCAGAGAGAAACGACATTTCCACAGATGCCTCTGTGTAAAACGTAGACATCGATCGGCATGTTTGTCAAAATTTGAAGAAATAGACAAGAAACTAGAAGGATTTTAGGGATGTGGGTCCCACTAGGTGTGCTAGAATGTGTATGAGGAATTCCTAATTGTTAAAAATCTGTTGGGAGCAAGCTCAAACATGAAATATTAGTGGGTTATCACATATAATCAACTCAAAATCATATCGAAGAGAAAGAAAGCAACAAAGAACACCAAATAACATCTGATTGAGCTAAAACAAGTGAGCACCCTATTTAACTTGTTTTATTTTCTCAAGATATAAATTGTGGGTGTGCTCCCTGAAAAAAACAAATGCAATAGATCCCCAAGTGGAATGATTGAAATTGATGCAAGATTGGATGAAGGGAGAAGGATTCAAGAACTAGTATGGAGTAACTAGTCTCAAACTTCTCCCAATGATTAAACTAATATGATTGAAATGCAAGACAATGCAAGAAACTATGATCGATTTTAGGCAAAAGAACCTAGGATGTGGTTTCTAAATGATTTTAGCATAACAACATGAAACTACCAATGAAAATCTAAAGTAATTCTAGAATAATAACAATGCACAATGAGAGATGAAAAATGAAGAGGAGAAGGCCTCTATTTATAGAATTTTGGGAGAGAAGAGGAGGGCTTGGATGAGGTGGCATCTATGTGGCATCCACATAAGAGCCACATAAGGGGAACATAGGCTTGAAGGGATGGCTAAATTTGAGTCAAACTTGGCATTAAATGTTGAGTGCCTCAAGATTTCCATGTGGGAGACAAACTTGTAAGAGGGATTTAAGAGGGATGGGTGCCCATTTTGGAGAGAATTTCCCCATGTGGGTGAGTATTCTATTAGCCTTAAAAAGGTTAGGAATCACCCTTTAAGTATAATTAGAGGACAGTTAGGTAGGGAAGCATGCTTATGAAATGAAGTGATGGGAATAGAGTAGGAATAGGGTAGGCTTAAGGTAGGTCTCTAGGTTGGATTAATAGGTTCATAGCTAGGGTTTAGATTATAATTCAAATTAGATTTGAATAAATCATAGTTTAGAAGAATTAGGAATATGGAGGTAGTTTAATAAACATAAATTTATTAAATAGGGGATTTTGTGAGGGAAATGTATTTAAATAAAATACATTGGAATAGTATTTGAACATTGATAAATACTAACTATGAAACTATTTAATTGATTGAATTAAGTAGTTCGAGGAATAAGAGGGAATTTAATATTAATAATAATACTAATATTTTTAGATGTCTACATTTTGCCCCTCTTTGATGTGGCGTCGCAAGTGATGTTATGTCAAAGAGAAGAAAATAAGTTGCCCCAGAGGAAGAAGGTTTTTAGGAGTCGTGCCAAAGAAATGACAATATAGGGTTGTGCCCCCTCGAGAAAAGAACACAACAAATATGACGTTGTGGGATTTTCTCAAAAAAGGATGCAATGGGAATGAGGAAGGGAGAGGAGGTAAGAAATAGAAGCCTTCTAAAATGCAAGCATGAATGCAACTAAGAATGCAAATGCAATGATGATTAAATGAAGCTAACGAGCTTTGGGGATCCATTTGTGTGAAAAATATGGAGAGCACATCCAATTTTGATATTGCAATAGGAGGCATGCATAAGGCGTTAGAAAACACAGATGACAAGATTCCTTTGCATTGACTAGATGCTCAAACAAAAGTACACTACAAAAGACACATGTATTAGTATCCACCAGTCACAATGCACCAAGATATAGTAGATCAAGGTAGTTCTGAGTAGGTTGAAACTAACACAAAAAGATAAAATCAATAAAGAAGGCCTCATGACCAAGCAGTCATTCAATCCAAAGTTCTTGCCATTAATAGGATTGGTGTGATGCAAGATTGGATAAGATGACACCAGAAGGATGCATCCTAACGTGCAAAGATATGATTTGATGTGATTAAAAGATATTCGTTGGCAAAAGTTGTGAATAGAATGAGGAGCAAGGATAATCGGTCGCAAAACTGATTTGTTGAAAAACATTGTCATAGTCGCAAGAGGCAAAAAGTCACTAAAAAGAAAAAAACTGAGCGATGCAGAAATAAACGATGGTTTATTGTAAGATTTTTGAGAATATTTGATTTTTTTGGAATTTTTGATTTTTTTTGGATTTTTCACAATTTTTAAATGTTTTTAGAATTTTTGACGTATTTAGGCTGTACAATGGAACTAATAATACAAAAATATACAAGGGGGGGAATGGGCGGGAAAAATTTTCAAGGAAAATGAGGGGCTATAAGAGGGGCTGGGGGGCTTAAAGAAGGTCATTAGTGAATAGTGTTTTGGCAAAATGAGAGCTCTGGAGTGAAAATTATGGTTGACGAGAGGATGAAGGGGCATTTGTGGGAGTGCGTTCGCACACATGGGAGACCCGTAGAGCGACCAGTACCAGTAAGTGACTCGATCAATACATTTCTTTTAGATTTGTCAAAAAATTTAATGCTTTTTGGGTGGGTTAGGGGGAATTAAATACGAGTAATTAGGTTTCAGACCGGAGACACCGGTTCCTGAACTGACATCTGCGAAGATGCCAATCCTCGGATCGATGTCTTCATAGACGCTGATCCTCAAACTAGTGTCTCTAAAGACATCAGTGTCGAACTAGTGTCTTCGACGATGCCAGAACCTGATCCACATCTTCAAAGATGGCGGTCTATGGGAGAAAACAGGTGGAGACACCGGTGTGAGAACTGACGTTTCTGGCTGAACCGACGTCTGTGCCCAAAGGAGAAAATGCCGAGAGGAAGGGAAACAAAGGGACCTGGTGGGGGCCAGGGATGGGTCGACAAAGGACCTAGGGATAAGATGCCCCATTTTGGGAAGGGTTAGGCTAGGAATAGAAGGGAGATGGGATGACATGTTGAACTTTTAATGTTACAGGAGCAGTTCACACCATTGGGATCATGGGAGAATTGGTTGTCAACCATGGAGATAGAGGCTTAGCTTACAAAGGAGGACTGGGGGTTGCTAGCAGTTGTTGGGTTGGACTATGTGCCCTATTGGCCTAGGCTACATGCACACAATGGGATGATGACCGCTTTGATCGAGCGGTGGCATAGCAATATGACCACATTCCATCTATCGACGGGAGAAGCCACGATCACTCTTGAAGATGTGTTGCAGATTCTTCAGATACCGATCTAAGGGGTGATTCCTCAGTATATATTAGAGGATATCGATCACTATATGGAGATCATGTTTAGGAGACCCATGAGGAGGATCCTGACATACAGGACCTGGATGCCCTGGCAGCCAGTGGTGGATAGGAGACTGTGACGGATAACCTTATTTTTGGCAGGACTGATCAGAGGATGGATGCTAGCTAATTTGGCTGGTCATGGTTTTGGCATGGGATGGTCTCGGGTGCTAGCAGAAATGCTAG
>MU225506.1:352777-363528 GCA_018584345.1 Thuja plicata | reverse complement strand
TTACCATTTTACAAAAGTTTCAGGTGAAGTATCATATAGGAACCGGCCTAGAACCCAGAGATTCACTCCAATTTTGGGAAACCCACTACCCAGGAGTGTTTCCATGTTTCTCCAAAAGGTTAAGTTTCTATGAGCTTAACAGGGTGCAGTTTTGAGAGCTAACAGGTACCACGGGGACTGGGGACCAACCAAGACACATATGCGATTTGATTCATCGTTATCATAAGCAGGAGCATGAAGTTGATCAACTAAGAATTTGTATTGCGTAGACTCATGAGGAATGTCTAGGAGGGAGCCAATTGTGGCCATTGCATCAGCAACCTTGTTCTGCAAGTGTGGTACTTGTGTTATCTACAAGTGGAGGAAATGTTCTTTCATCTTGTTAAGCATCTACTTATATGGAATCAATTTGTCATCTTTGGTTTGATATTCATCTAGAACCTGTTTGATGATGAGTTGGGAGTCACCAAAGACATGTAGAGCTATGATGTTCCATTCTATAGCCATGCGTAGTCCTACAATTAGTGCCTCATAATCTACAATGTTGTTCATGCAGGGAAATCCCAATTTGAATGACATAGGGATGTAGTCACCTTGAGGTGTGACAAAAAGTATTCCTATCCCTGCACCATGAGTTGTGTAGGAACCATCAAAGTAGAGTTGCCATGTAGATTGCTCTTCGATCATGCATAAATTCTCATCTGGAAATTCTATGATCAAAGGATATGTGTCTACCAATGACGCTTCTGCTAGTTGATCTGCGATGACTTTCCTTTTAATGGCTTTTCTGTCTACATATTGAATATCAAACTTGCTTAGCAACATAACCCATTTTTCCATTCGTCCTGTGAGAATAGTCTTGTAGAGTAGGTACTTGAGAGGATCCAGTTTTGAAATGAGCTTGGTTGTATGACTAAGCATATAGTGGCAAAGTTTTTGAGTGGTGAAGACCATTGATAGACATGATTTTTCCATGGATGAATAGTTGAGCTCGTAACTCACTAAGGTCCGACTGATGTAATAAATAGCTCTTTCTTTTCCTTCATCATCCAACTGAGTAAGGAGTGCCCCCAGTGTTGTTGTAGTAGCATAAATATATAGGATGAGTGGTCGGCTAGGTACAGGTGGTACCAAGATGGGTGGATTAGCCAAATACTCTTTGATCTTGTCAAAACTCTTCTGACACTGAGGATCCCACTTCAATGTGTTATCTTTGCGCAAGAGGTGCGTAAATGGTTGGAACTTATCCTCTAGTTGAGTGATAAAATAATGCATAGATTGTAGCTTTCCTTGGAGGCCGTGCAATTATCAGAGTGTTTTTGGTGGAGGCATTTATGTGATAGCTTGTACCTTCTTTGGATATATTTCAATGCCTCATTTGGATACAATGAACCCAAGAATTTTTCCTGACGTGACCCTGAAGACACACTTCTTAGGGTTGAGCATTAGGCAGTAGTGTCCAATCCTATCAAAGATGCATTCCAAAACATCTAGGTGATCTTCCCATTTTACTGATGTTGCCAATATATCATCGACATAGTCTTCAAGAATTTTGTGTATCATGTCATGAGAAATGATAGTCATGGCCCTTGGATAGGTTTCCCCAGCGTTATTCAAGCCAAAAGGAATCATGTTATAGAAGAAGGTTCCCCAGGGGGTTGTGAGTGTTGTCTTGTGCTGATCTTCTTCTGCAATACGAATCTAATTATATCCGAAAAATCCATCCATGAGTGAAAACATCTCATGTCTTCCTGTGAGATCCACGATCATGTCTATGTTTGGAAATGGAGAATCATCCTTGGGACATGCCTTGGTGAGATCTCAGAAGTCTGTACATATCCTGATTGATTTATCAGGCTTAGACATTGGCACCATGTTAGAAATCCAGTTAGAGTAGTCAATGGCGCGAATGATCTTGGCTTGGAGTAACTTTTCTAGCTCTGCTTTAACAAGTAGTGCCACTTTAGGGTGCATCTTTCTAAGCTTTTTTTTGATAGGTTTGATGTTTGGGTCCACTGCAAGATGGTGAACCACTAAATTGGGGTCTAATCCTGGCATGTGGGAGTAATACCATGCAAACTTATTGATGGATTCTTTTAGTAAAGTGACAAGATCGCTTTCTTCTCCTTTAGTCAGAGATGCTGCTATGTATGTGATGCTGGGATTTTATTTCGTACCCAGGTTGATAGGTTTTGTTTCTTCAATGAGAATCGATGACTGTTCAGGCCTATAATCATGGATTAGAGGAAGATGAGAGTCTTCATCCTCTGGCACCTTAGGTAGGTTTTTTCCAGCGGATACGCCCTTTGTTTTTACTTTTTAATGATCAGATAGCGCCCAAGAGGGGTTTTTGCTAGGGGATCCATTTTTCTCTTTTTTATTTTTGTTTTCTTCTTCATTTTTGCGACTGAAGTTCTCCTCTTCCCAAAGTATGCCTTTGGGCCCAGTCTATAGACATATGCTAAGTATTGCACCCAATCATTTCTTTTCTTAATTGCTCCCATAAAGCTTAGGAGCGCGTCCTCACTTTGGAACTCGTCAACATGAACGATACTTGGTTGGTCCCAGTTTGTGAGTTCAGGATGGCGAAGGGGAAGATCAATGAAGAGAATGGAAAGCTGGCGTAGGATACAATTTCCCAGGAAGGTTTCATTGTCAAAGACATCATCATAGGCTCTCACAAATTTCTCTTCCAGGACATCTTCGATGTCAACGATTTCGTACAGGGAAGGATAAGAGGCATAGATTTTTTTGTTGGTGTTCCCATTCATGTCATATTCCATGCCAAGGCCTAGGTGCCTTTCTCATCGGGTAGGTACAATAGGATCTTTCATTCCTTGCTCTTCATAACCAAGGCCACCTCCTTGGTAGTTCCATTTTTTTGTCAGCAGCTTGTGAGTTGCAGGGTACTTACCTTTGAAGTAATTGAGGTGACTTATGTCCTTGGGTGGTGGATCCTTATAGAGCCATTGGTTGATGTTTGGTGTCATTTCTTGGCTAGTCAAAGTACCCTTTGAGATAAAAGTGGTAGGACCAAATTGTAGCACCTTGGTTGTCTTCGGTTTTGTCTTGTTTAGATTAGGTTGGCGGCCTTGAGTGTGTAGATCAATTGGTAGTGCTCCAACTGTGAAGGCATCAGATAAACTATACTCACCACAACATTTGTTGTTGATCTTGACCGTGGAAAGGGTGGAGGAAAGTATTGTTTCTGGGTCTGAATGGGTTCAAGAAGAACTGGCGACAAAGGTGCCAATGTTGATCCTGAGACAGTGATTGGAATGTGGAAAGGAAGTTTCCAACGCATTGCAGTATGTGAAGGGCTTGGGATCTATGTGGATGGTGATCTCAGTGCCATTATGTGGGAATTTGATGCGTTGATGGTAGGTGGAGGGGACTACTTGCATAGAATGAATCCATGGGTGTCCAAGGAGGATGTTATAGGGAAGGTCAAGATCAACAACATGACATAATGTATCCTAGATAACATGGCCCACTTGGATGGGTAATGATATAGTGCCTTTAGAAGTATGCTCTAGATTGTCATAGGCTTTGATGGTAATGACTTAATTTTTTATATAAGCTTTAGTGCAACCCAACTGTTTTATGAATTTTAGAGTACACAGGTTTAGGGCCAAACCATTATCTATCATGACCTATTTAATGGAAAAATATTTAACCATGACAGTAATACGGAGTGGGAGATTATGAATGGGTTCTTTTGAGGGTACATTTGTTGCTTTAAAAGAGACTTCACAAGATGCTAATAGGTATCTGAAAAGGTTCTAGAATTCAGTGAGGTTGATATTGCTAGGAACACAAGATTCTTATAAGGATTTATTGAGGATCTCTTGATAGGTGGGTGAAGTGCGGAGGTGATCCAAGATGGAAATTTGGGCTGGAATATTCCCTAGGTGTTCCAAAATGTTGTATTGGGTACCAATAGATGGAGTGGGACTGGCACCTGCAACTGTTATTCTACTTCTATGAGTGGTGACTGCGCATTGGTTATCGATACCCTTGACATGGATGACATTGATGGAAGATTGGACTTAACATATGCAGCCGATGAGATTATTGTAGTTGATATATGTGTTCATATAATCTTTTTTGTCAGTATTTTCTCGTTGTTTATTTTTCCCCTGATCGGAAGATTGGGTATGATTGTCGGGGCCTTTACCTGAAGTATGTTCAGGAAATGCATTTTGATAGATTTTAAGGCCCGCATTTGGCGATGGTTGAGAAAGAGAGTGCACTTCAATCTCTTTGCGGTTGATGAGATCCTGGATGTAATGTTTTAGCTTCATGCATTCGAGGGTGGTGTGTCCCTTAATATGGTGGTATTCATAGTACTCGTTATCTTTATACCAGGTAGGCTTAGGTGTTGAGTCATCAAATGGATGTGTTTTTGGATACACAACTTGGTTAGCTTGGACCATTCTACAGAAGATGACATCTATGGGTTCACCCAAATGGGTAAATGTGCATTGTGGCACATTCAAAGTGTGAGGCCTTTGTTGTCCATGTAGGACTGATATAGCATTTGTCTAGTTCATAGGACCTTGGTAGTTGGGTTGATATGACGTCCCTAGAGGGGGATAGATAGTCGCGACTTGAGGGCATGTGTTTTGTTGATACATTGGTTAGTGTTACGTGAGAGTCAGTTGTTGATACATGGAAGGAGGTTGAGGGTATACTTGCATTGCTTGCTGAAAAGTTTGGGTAGGTGCATTAGGACTGGCTACCACAACCTGAACGTGTTTGGTGTCAATGGCTCCGTCAGTTACTATATTCTTTTTTTTGTTCCAATACCGTGATCGATAATTATTATATTTGTCAGGTTGGGATTCCTTGTAGTGCTTGATGGCACCATCTTCTATGAGACCTCACTCAAGATCCATGCCTTTAATTCAGATGTGTTGATAAGTTTGTATGCAATTCATGCGCATGTGATACGCGAGCTAAGGATGGAGGTTGTTAATGAAGATTTTGATAAGACGTTCCTTAGAGGGTTGATAGGACAACCTTGTAGTAAGCCCTTGCCAGCGCTAAAGGTAATCGGCCAGGCTCTCTCCTCCCTTTTGTTTGGAATTGCATAGAACAAGGAGTGAGAGTTCATTTTTGACATTATGTGCATATCGGGCCACAAACTTTTCAGATAGTTCAGCGAAAGTGGAGACTACGCTGTAGGGGATTTTGTAGAACCATTTGAGAGAATTTCCTCCTAAGCTCTTGGGAAATAGTCTCATGAGGAAATTATCACTATAGGCTACTTCTTGACATGCCATGTAGAATTCTTTCACGTGGCTCACAGGATCTCCCTTCCCTCGATATTTATTAAATTTGGGTGTCTTAAAGTGTTTGGGGAAGTGGACAGTGATAGATCGACCAAATGGATAAGGGAACACTTCTTTAAACTTGAATTTCTTAGCCTTGGTACTTTCTTTTAGCTCCTTGAGAGCATTCTTCATTTCGTCCCATTCATGGTTGATTTGTGGGGTAGGATTATTAACCGTGATTGCATGGGTTCCTTGAACTTGATATGGATCAAATGGAAAATATGGAGGGTTCTCTGCGGGATATTGTTGTGTTTGATATGATGGTTTCTGGTCAGCGTATCTAGGCTATTATGGTGGAAGCTGCAGATGAGGCGAATATTGTAGTGGAGGAGGTGGCAGCGCTTGATAAGGTTGTTGCAACTGCTAGAAGTATGCTTGTATTTGTTGAGGTGCTAGATAGGTGGGATGATCCTGTTGCGCACCTGCATAGGGTGGAGGATAGGTATTTTATGGTGGAATTCCCCTGGTGGTTGTAGCGAGGTAATTGGTGTTACTAGGAACACTGAATTGTTGTGGTGGTGGGATGGTTTGTGATGCAACAAAAGATGGCATGGCTAGGTATCTGGCAGAATGAGTTTGATGTTGCTGCACTGGTTGGATGAAAGGATTAGCAAACTGTTGTAGTGGTTGTGCCATGAAGGGATTTTCCCCTATGTTTGTGGTTATAACTATTTTGTAACTTGAAGGGTGGACTTCACAGTTGTGAGGGGGTTGATTTGTCGCTATTGTGCTTGGGATGTGAATGGGTTGGTAATTTTCTACTGTGGTTGGTGTTGTTGGGATGGTTGCTGAATGGATTGTTGTTGCTAAATAGGTTGTTTCTATTGTTGGATTGGTTTTTGTTGTTGATGTATGGGTTGTTTTTGTTGCTGGATTGGTTGTTGTTGTTGCTGGATTGGTTGTTGTTGCTGGACTGGTCGTTGTTGCTAGATTGGTTGCTATTGTTGTTGGATTGGTTGCTGCTGCTAGATTGGTTGTTGTTATTGCTGAATGGTTTGTTGTTGTTGCTAGATTGGTTGTTGTTGTTGCTGGATGGGTATTTGGGGTATGATGAAGGGATTGGTAGATGGTTGTTGCATGGGAGGATTTTGATTGGTTTTCATTTGTGGCAAAATTGTTGGCATATGTTGTGGTTGCATTGCTAGTGGAGTAGGGAAAGTGGACCCTTGTGGATATAAGGGTTGGTTATAGGCATTCCTAGGTGGCATGCTTGTGGTGAAGAATGGAGGAATAGGCATGGATACTTGGGTGCTTTGATGCTGAAAACTGGTTGTTGTAATTTGAAAGGGCTAAGTAGGGATGGGTGGAATGGTGGTTTGTTGCATGATGACTGGTGGTGGAAATTGTGCCACAAATGTTGGAAATGTTTGCAAAAGTGGATCGGATGTAAACTGAGGAGGTGCTTGCGTAGTGATAGGGGGTATTTCTTGTGCTCCTAATTTCAGATCAAGAGGCAAGGCTCTTGAGGTAGATGAAGGTGTCACGTGCACGATGCAGGGTGGGATGGAAGGTTGGACTACTTGTACGATAAGAGTTCCCACCTGTAAAGCTCGCTCAAGTGGATCAAAAACTTTGTTTCTAGTGGGATGAGGGCATTCCCCTGGAAGTGCCATAGGTCATGTGAAAAGTGTGGGTATAATCCAAGGTGGGAGTTGAAGTCCTTGTTGCTGAATGTCCAAAAGTACTTGATTGTTGCTACATCCACTTATGGTGTTCACGATGTGGAAATGTCCTGGATGATTGATAAATGTTTCTATGGTACTCATGGTAGGCATCTCATTAGTATCTACCCAGATATGTTCAATTTGTCCATTGGGCTGAGGTGCATAAGTAACCATGGCATTAGTATTGTCAGTCGCAGGATTAGATGAACTAGCGACAAGATTAGGGTCCATGTTCTTCCTCTTCTTAGTGGCTTGTGTGATAGGTGGCATGAAATGAATACCTTAAGGGGATATGAGATGGAAGATGGGATGCAAGGATGTGCCTAGGAAGCTAAGGATGATGGCACTATGACTAGGATTTTAGATGATGCGTCTAAGATGATGAATATGCTCCTACGGATTAAGGATAACTTGATGTATGCAAGGTTTAAGGGTTGCTTTCCCTAGTGTAAGATCAAGTGGATGTGATTGTCTACCTAAGATAGACTTGTGGTCTTTGGTGGATGAGATTCTCTATCAATATGAACCAACCTTTTGATCAAGGAGATGAGGTTGCAAAGACAAAGGGGATTATCGTAAACAATGCTTAGTAAAGGACACTTAAGGATGGGGTTTTGATTAAGATGTAGGTTTGAAGCAACTCAAAAGGGGATGCAATACCAAGAGAAGGATGTGATTACGGATTCCTTGGATGATGATTAAGATTATGCTAGGTTGACTAGGATTGGATTGGATTGGATTATGCAGGATTATGCTAGGATGAGTGTGTAATGTGTTTCTAAAGATGACAATCTAAAGGAGGTCCTAAAATGCAAGCTAAGTGAGCTTAAGAAGAGGAGGAAATTTCGTTTGTCATGGTAAACCAGCTATTCATATTGCTCAAATCCAAAAAAAGTAGCGTTTAGATGATATTTGCCCATAAAGCGAGCAACCTTGTTGTTGTAGATCACTTTATTAAATTCTTCCCATTTATGAATTTCTTGTTGGATGGAATCAATGATGTGTTGGTACTTGTTAGCTTCTCGGGTTGTATTCTTTTGTTCTCTTTGTATGGGTGGTAGGGAATTTTTTACCTTCTTATGCTTCTTGGAATCGGTCATGTCCTATAAATAGATCTGATTTTCAATGAAAAGTTGGAGGTTTTAGGACATATCTCATAAAAGACCAAATTCTGAAAATTGGAGCATATGGTAATCTGCAAAAGGACGTTGTTTTGATGATTTGGCACAACTTTGATTTGTTTCTGATTGTCAATAGGTTTTTTCCATGGAAAGAACCAATTTCAACACAATCAAATCAAAAAATAACATGCATGAGTTTGAAAACAATCCGACAAGGGACAAAGCAACCTTGAAGGATACAAGCAAGTGACAAATTTTGTTTGTTGGGTATTCCGTTGTGTTTTGGATTTGTAAATATTGTTCAAACACTTCCAGCACGCATCTACCTAAGGAATTGGCTTCAAATGAAATATTATAGACCCATTTCTTGGTAGTCCTTCAGCTCACACAATAGTGTCACCCCTGAAAGGGTGCCCGTGTTTTTTCCTTTTTCTAGGTATTGTTGCCGTGCTACAAAGATCTCTTTCGTAACACAATACCTTAGGACACATATGATGGGGATCTTTGGAGGAGATTCTTCCCTCCCTTCACACTATAATAAATCATCATTCAGAGGTGAATCGGGTAGCTTCTATGCTTAGAGTGTTTAGTAAGTGTCTCTGTTCGATTGTATCATCTATGTCCACACAAGCACGATTCAGGTGTATAGCCCCATAGAGCGTCTTGACAAAAGTGGTCATGTAAACGTGATTCAGACCACGAGGCTGCACTTAAGTTAGATGAAAGCTGAGTATAAGCTCAAATGCCAATCAACTTCTGAGGCTTTAACTCCAAAGATTAAATTTTATTAACGTGAGTTAGAGCGGTGTGGCTTACACCTCGTTCTCATGTGGGTCATTCCCGAGAGATTTTTTCCTCGACCGGTAGGCCCATCTAAAGGATTAATTTGAAAAATATGGATTGGTGATGAGAGGGGTCTTGATTTCTGATTTTCCACAAAGGGGGAAAGAGCATACTCTCCTACCCAATGTCATTTTCTCCCAAACACGCAAGAAAAAATTGTTCTTTTCCAAAAGATTTAATTGTTTAACACAAAGCAAGTGTGTCTAGGTTTTTGATCTTCCCAAAAGGGAAGAGAGCATAATCCCCTAACACTTACTTTGGATTATAGAATTAAATCCCCCTATTTATGCTAAGTTCCTAAGAAAAATTAAAGCAAACACGATCATTTGGTCAGTTTTGGAGTAAGGAAACCTATAAAACAAACGTGAGTAGTGTTTCGAACTTGTGTCTTTGGCAAGCGGTGCTACAAGACAACTGGTTAGTAGTTTCAATTTTATACTTGGACAAATGTTGAAAGCACAAATACCACTTAAACAGTTGTTAGCAAATGACAAAAAATTTTGACAGAGCGTAGAAACTGATACAAGGCACATACACTGGTTCTGTATTTTTCTCAAAAATGACAGAATGCAGGGAAAACAAGCTAGAAAACATAGAAAAATAGAAAACCTGTTATACCAGTCGGAGACGCCGAATCATGAAATGCAGACGTCGATTGATGCTTTTCTGAACTGGTGTTTACGCAGATGCTAAAACCTGAATCAACATTTCTGTAGACGCTGTTGTACCTGCAAATTCACAAAACATAGGAAAAATAGTAGATAAAGTTACTTTTCCTTCCTTCTTAGTCTTTAATTTGATCAAACTTAGCCATTTGAGATTTTCCAAACAATTAAAAGCTACTATTATTTAATAATTTATCAAGATTCATTCCCTTAATGAAAATTTGGCATTACAACTGCTTGTAAAATGGATCTCTGGTAAAAAATAGAATGCTAGAACATTCAAAAGCAGTGGGAAAGACAACAAATCTTGAAAAAAAGAAAGACTATGTTTGGAAAGTTACAAATTAGCAATGCCAGGCGGAGACGCTGATTCAGGTCGAAGACGCTGGTTCAACGCAGACACCGAATGATAGTGCAGAGAGAAACGACATTTGCGCAGACGCCTCTACGTAAAACATAGTCGCCGATATGCATGTTTGGTGAAATTTGAAGAAATAGACAAGAAACTAGAAAGATTTTAGGGACGTGGGTCCCACCGGGCGTGTCAGAATGTGTATGAGGAATTCTTAATGGTTAAAAACTTGTTGGGAGCAAGCTCAAACATGCAAGATTAGTGGGTTAGCACATATAATCAGCTCAAAATCATATGGAAGAGCAAGCAAGCAACAAAGAACACCAAATAACATCAAATTGAGCTAAAACAAGTAAGCACCCTATTTAACTTGTTTGATTTACTCAAGATATGGATTGTGGGTGTGCTCTCTCAAACACACAAATGCAATGGATCCCCAAGTGGAATGATTGAAATTGATGCAAGATTGGATGAAGGGAGAAGGATTCAAGAACTAGTATGGAGTAACTAGTCTCAAACTTCTCCAAATGATTAAACTACTATGATTGAAAAGCAAGACAGTGCAAGAAACTATGATTGATTTTAGTCAAAAGAACCAAGCATGTGATTTCTAAATGATTTTAGCATAACAACATGAAACTAGCAATGAAAATCTAAAGTAATTCTAGAATAATAACAATGCACAATGAGAGATGAAAAATGAAGAGGAGAAGGCCTCTATTTATAGAATTTTGGGAGAGAAGAGGAGGGCTTGGATGAGGTGGCATCTA
>MU225506.1:329360-352727 GCA_018584345.1 Thuja plicata | reverse complement strand
AACAATGCACAATGAGAGATGAAAAATGAAGAGGAGAAGGCCTCTATTTATAGAATTTTGGGAGAGAAGAGGAGGGCTTGGATGAGGTGGCATCTATGTGGCATCCACATAAGAGCCACATAAGGGGCACATAGGCTTGAAGGGATGGCTAAATTTGAGTCAAACTTGGCATTAAATGTTGAGTGGCTCAAGATTTCCATGTGGGAGACAAACTTGTAAGAGGAATTTAAGAGGGATGAGTGCCCATTTTGGAGAGAATTTCCCCATGTGGGTGAGCATTCCATTAGCCTTAAAAAGGTTAGGAGTCACCCATTAAGTATAATTAGAGGACAGTTAGGTAGGGAAGCATACTTAGAAAATGAGGTGATGGGAGTAGAGTAGGAATAGGGTAGGCTTAGGGTAGGTCTCTAGGTTGGATTAATAGGTTCCTAGCTAGGGTTTAGATTATAATTCAAATTAGATTTGAGTAAATCATAGTTTAGAAGAATTAGGAATATGGAGGTATTTTAATAAATATAAATTTATTAGAAAGGGGATTTTGTGAGAGAAATGTATTTAAATAAAATACATTAGAATAGTATTTGATCATTGATAAATACCAACTATGAAACTATTTAATTGATTAAGTTAAATAGTTGGAGGAATAAGAGGGAATTTAATATTAATAATAATATTAATATTTTTAGACGTCTACAGCTTCTATGGATGTTTAAATGTTTATTCAATTTATGAATTAATATAACTTACACAAAGATAAGATAGAACAAATGGTTGGTAATACAATAGATTATTAAATGGATTAAGGTTAAAAGAGATAAAAGTTTTAGAGGCACTGATTCACTCCTCCCCTCTCAGTACATACTTCCCATTATTTCCAACATTAAATTGATCTAATTCAATTAGACATTTATACTTAAGATTGAAATGATTTAGTGACCTTGATTAGGGTTTTGATCACGTACTTAGGATCTAGGTCAATTGATTAAGCTAGACAGATTTTAGGTGATTACAATTACATAGTTGGGAGCTCGTTGAGAGTCATCTCAACATGAGGAGCTCTACGCATCAGACCATGGTCATGAGAAGGATAGAGGAGAGCATGATCATTCTTGGATCCCAAGTCACTCTAGGGTCAATCATAGGAGAGACAGTGAGTTCTCTAACAAGAGAGACCCTATAGTGGTGGTCGATGATTCTATTTTGGAAGGGCACATGAGAGACCTTTGATGGGTCTTATGGTGGATTAGAGGTGGAGACCTAATTTATATATCCTAACCATTGCATGTCATGCATGTTTATGGAAGAAACACTAGGGCTTGATGTACTCTCAAGCATCTCAAAGGTTTCACATCTACTCGGTGGCATATGGAGGATTAGAACCTCAGTATTTAGATACCACCTTGGTCTCATGAAAGATCTTCTTAGATCGGTTTCAAGCATGTTTTCTCTCTGAGAATTTTCATTATAAATGTGCCAATGAGCTTCATCAGCTGTAATATATGGTAATGACAATGGACCAACATGAGAAAAGGCTCTTTGAGCTGAAATAATATGCTAGTATATTCGACGATGAACCTATGGTAGTGCAATAGCTCATTTTGGGCCTTAATGCCTGCATCATTGGTGATTTTTTAGTATTTGTACCTAATTCTTTTGAGGTCATTATGGACAAGGCAATATTGATAGAGGAGAGTATGGTTAATGACCTTGGAGGTGAGTTAGGAGTACAGGTTGGTAGTGCACCTTCCTAAGGGCTAGGTGTACAAGCCATGTAGTTATAGTCCACAGGATCTTTTAGGGAACAAGCCACACAATCCATGTTTAGACAACAAAAAAGCTAGAATCCTACCTAGTGCTATGAGAGTGGTTGCAATTCAAGGAACTTGGTAATTAGAGGCTAGAATCGGTACCGTAACAAATAGTCCTAGCATGGTTACCCATCCCAAAGTGTGCAACAAACTGCTAATAGAGATAGTTTCCATTAGTCTAGTGCACCATCTAAAGGCCATGGTTTTAGTAAAGGATGATTTTTTACTCATGGATAACATGGTTTAAGGTTAGTTTAGTGTCCTTAGAGATTAGTTTTAGGACCTAGTTAGAGGCCAACTTCTTTTGGGTGTATGGTAGGGGATGTTGGTAGATCTGATAGGTTATTCACGATGGTTGATAAATTTTAGGCCAAGTATTTGAGAACCATTGTTGAGACTATAGGTATATTAGGTGCTTCAAATTACTTTATTTCCCTTTTCCTTGTGGATTAATGTGGGCTAGTGGTGGCAAGGTAGGTTGATAGTTGGCAAGTAGAGTTGGCCATGGGTTGTAAGGTGGCCATAGACTCAATAGTTCATTGTTGTGCGTTGGATTTAGGCACCTTCACTACCACTATAGATCTTTGTATCTTAACCTTGTGGTTCTATCAAGTTGTTATGGGTATGAATTGATTAGTTACCAACTAGTCTTGTATATATTGCTGATGTAAGTTGTTATAGTGTTTGTATGACACAAGTGAGTGTGTTAAGCTAGTAGGGATCCAAAGACCCATTTTTCTTTGCATGAACTCACATATGTAGATGAAGTGAAGTATGTTGCAAGGCTTCTATTTGTTTTTAGTCTCAATGAGTGATCTCAATGATGGTGAGGGTCAAGAGCTATCTCTCAATGATTACCCAATTCTTCATGAGTTCAAAATATATTCCTAACTGAGATCCCATGCACGATGCCTAAGCATAACATATATTTTCACATTAAAGTATTTTGTACCGCTACTTTGGTGAACCCAACATGAAATGGTTCAAGATTCTAGACTCAAACTACGAAATCTCTGAGCATGAACATAGTCAAGGTCATGTCAGTGATGAGCCCCCAAGACTTAGGTTTGGCCCCTCAAGGTTTGTCTATTGATATTTTTTAATTCGTCTAGATAAGATAACGAGAAATGTTATATTTATGATCATGTATCTAATATTTCATGGCTCTTATGTCATGCATCTGGTTGTGAAGACATGTTTGTAGATACATGTATTGGGACATGGTGAAGAAACAAGGAAGTGAAACTCAGTTATGTAGTGATATATGTTGCATTACCATGATTGTATATGTCTTATCTTATCTCATGTTGAAAGGTTATCATAGGAACATTTGGTTTGGTGTTTAAAATGAACGTAGTTGTAGATGTTCTTGGTGTTATTCCCTGTTATAGATGTTACATTAATAAATAAATAATTATTCCACATGTTTTAATGTGTATTTTATCCTCAGTCCAAGTGTTACTTGGCGGGGCATTACAACATACGTGTGTGTGTGTGTGTGTGTGTGTGTGTGTGTGTGTTGTGAAGATAAAATAATCAATAAAATTTCAATCAAGGCAAACTTATAGTATGTAATAAATGGATTTGTATATTAATGTCATGTTTTGGTATTAAATTTATAAATTAGAATGTGTCAAAATTTTTATGGTTTTTTTTTATCATCATAAGATCATTGGAGGGTATTGTATTATTCATTAAATCGTTGATAATTTAACAGGGAAGAATAAGTCTATAATAATACATCTTCAACTGAAAACGAGAAATTAAAAGAAATATATTTTGTCATAGTCATGATCCTAACCTCATGTCCTACATGTCATCCTTTAGGAATTTGACTTTTTAGGTGGATGGTGCAATTAAGAAATGTGTCATCAGCGTCACCAATTGTGTTCAAATAATTGAACTATAACACTTTGATAATATGTAATTATTGAACCCATCAAATTTTAAAATAAAATATATATTTTTTAATATTTAACTTAACAAAATAGATTTTCTAATTATAACGATTTAGTTAAAGACTTTTTTCCCCTACCATATGACAACAAAGACACAAATGTCTATATAATTCAATTATTTAAAAGAAGGTCCTTGTTTCCTCTCACTAAAATTGTGCTATTCAAGAGCATCTTTCTTCTAAATAATTCATTTATTTATTGTTCACATATACGTTGACAATTTGAGGAATATATTACATGAATAATTGAATTTGCAAGATTGACGATGTTGATATAAATTAGTTTACGTTCGCTTTAGTACATTGAATCTTTCAAGCAAACAATTTTATAGGATGTCATTTTGTTAGGTAAATATAATTTAATATATATTTTAATATGTATACATGCCATATATTTAAAAACTTGTCTAACATCCACGTCATACAAAATTAACATTTATTAACATTTATTGAAGAGTTCACGTCTAATATGTAATGACATAATTAAAAATAAGAGTTGGCATCCAATAGTGTCTCTTTCTCTACGTGTGAGTTCAATTTGTCAAGTTAGGACAATATTTACTAGTTTTTTAATATGATTTGTTTAGTCCCAATGCCAAATTCAAACATTTGTTTAATTCGATTATATGGAAATCTTAGTGCAAACACTTTTTTTTTTTAAAATTCAATAATGTTAAAAGGATAGTGTTAGTGTTTTGGTTGCTCACTCACTTGAATTATTGAACTTGTCTCAATTCAAATCCTCATATTAGAGGAGTTCCATGAGCTTACGTTACATATCTCCATTTTCAATGTGCATTATTATAATTTACAATGTTACTTGTACAATGTAGTATGAAGGATATAGAATTCTCCAACACAAATGAGATACATGATGCATTGCTCATAAATATCATACTTATTTTATAATAAAATATTGATTTTTATAATCTTAATATAATTAAGATCTTTTAATATAAAATTGTTTTAAAGATAAAAGTGGCAAATGTCACTAAAATCACTTTTATTAATCATAGAGAAAATATAAAATTGTTTTAAAATAAGAATTCTTTTTGTTTATAATAGTGAGGATTATATATTGCATTTTTTTTTTCTTTTAGTTTTGATTTATTTTTATTCATTCATTCTATATGTAATGACAAGTGTAAAAACTGAGTGACTTGAACATAAAAGTTTGCGCATAATTTCTTAACTCAATTCCTTATAAACTCACTTTAAGGTATTGTTCTTGACCCTCTATTTACTCATACATTATCGTATCTCAAAACTACAATTATAGAGCTCATTAGAGTTAGAAACATGATTTGTAAAAGTAAATTCCAAACTATCAAAATCCAAATTCAAATTTTAGTCCAAATCAACATATTCCAAGTGATTTTTGTATGCTTGCACAATGCATAAAATGTTTTATTTGCACCCTTTGGAATTGTATTTAAGGACTAACTCTAATTCATTTGAAATGGAAAACAAAAAAAAGCTTAATCCTAGTTGCATCATTTGCCTCAACATCTAAAGTATATTGCATGTCTCGTTATTTTCTTTCATGATTTCTACATGTCATTAAATAAATATCTTATAGGTTACACTAAGGAGTGTTAGAAATATGAATTAGTGTTCTCATTGATTTAAACCCAATGTGAGGAGATTGATAGAATTATGTGTTCAGTGGTTCCAGTGTTCTCTGGTGTTTCTCTTGAGTAGGCATTTATTGTTTCTAAAATGCTATAGCGTTAGAAGATGGAATATGCAAGAAAGAGTATTTGAAACATGTATGGGAGAATACTTTGTATTTCTCCACATTTAGTGATGAGAGAAAATATTTTTGGATATAATATTTACAATTCGTGGATATTGCACTCGTATGGTTTCGATTTTGTTGGGCTATTTGTCAATATTTCTCTAGAGAATGCTCTGGTGTTACGATTTGGGGGATATGCTCATAATGCTTATAAATTGACTTAATTCAATTTTTAGTTAGTGGTTTACTTTGCAAGAATAGTTATGATGTTTTGTTTCTCTACAATAGTGTAGTTTTTTGTAGCTCTCTAGCCAAATAGGTTGGTTTTGATATTTGGATCATATTCTATTAGTATATTTTTGTGTTAAAAATTGTGTTGAGATATAGTTTTTGCTTCTATTGTGGCATGTTAAGATTTGCGTTGAATTATGTTTTTAAGTTGACTAGTTATGCACTACATTATTTATCTATAAAAAACATTTGTTTGTAACATTGGAGGATGTGTTCTTTCATGTAAATCATTTGGAGTGACTTGGAAACATGTTTTATGATGTTTTTGGGTCCCCTTTATCTTGTAAAGTTGACCACAATCACTAAAATTATCTTTGGTGGAAGTCTTGATAGGATTCATGTGTGTCTTCTTTTTGGCCAACATAATTTAAGGTTTTGACGAAGAATTTGATATATATTGAACATAATTTCAGCATGTTGAAGAGTGAAAGAGTGTGTGGAATAAGTTGTGCAAATAAGTGTTATATAGGTGCAAAGATTAGTTGAGATTGTGAACCTTAACAATCATATCAATCGGTATTTTCGTATTGAGATAGTGTATGTGTGTGTGGTGTTTCTGATGAAGTTGATTTCTTACTTGGATAATTGTTGGAGGCAATTTGTTGAAAGCCCGTTCATTTTGATTCATTATATTTGTGTATCTCAATGGAAGACAATGAGTCTTTGGTAGTTTTGTATTTTTTCCCAAGGTAATGTGTATCAGTCTACATGTCCTTTGTAGCTTTCCCTAAATTTGTGTTCCTTAGCCAATAAGACTACAATGGTGAGCTTCCTTGGCAGTAAGCCTAAAATATTCATTGCAAAAATGTTTTCATATAGTGTGAGTTGGATCTCATCGTGGTTTTCCCCTTGTTGGGTTTTTTGTGCAAATATGGTGATCTCATGTGTGATATTTAATTTCTTTATCTTTCTTTTCTGCTAATTTGGTTAAGATTGATTTATGTGTAATTGTAATTAAAAATCTTTGAAGTATTTGATCAATATTTATTCATGCCCCTCTTAGTCTTGGGGTATGTTCAAAAACTAGTACCATGGAAAGATTCCTCTTAGAGAAGCTTAATCCCTTGAGGAAGTTTTGGGATGAAATAAGAAGGAAGTTCCAACGTGTTGACTTGGTGGTCAACACCTCCTTGGAGACTTGTAACATGGTGTAATGGTGATGCAGAGGGTTTGATAGTCTAGGGTTTTCTCCACTCCAAGTTTCTTAAATGACTAACTCAACCATCCAATGGTTGTTCTTTATTGGATATTCCTTCTTTTAGGACCTCCAAGACCCTCTCTACCAATTTATCCTCCAAGGTATAATTGGTACTTTGAAGAATCCAAGATTTCTAGGCCTAACTAGTCCAACTAGTTAACCAAAAGTCTAGTTTTTCCCACTAGAACTCCACCTAGAATGCCAATCCTCTGCCTAGGATCTTCACACACATTCACCAAGACACTCAAAACCATTCTTGACCCATTCTAGGTCATTCTATAATCATCCCAATACATCAAGACACTTTACCAATCCAATTGATTACTAATTCACTAGGAGGCCTAATTGCTCAACTCCTAGTAGGTCTATTTTCACCGATATTGGTCAATTGCTCCAAAAATATCTAAATTAATCCACAAAAAAACTTGAAAATATTAAAGACATCACCCAACACTGTCAGAATCCAAAACCATGACCTCTGGAAGCACCCAAAACCCAACTTTCTTGCAGACCCTAGATTATAGCCTATTAATTAGGCCTCTGGGCCAGTCAACATGAACAATTGACAAACTTGTCTCCAATCTTTGATTCACCTCCTTCCACCTTTGAAATCCTTTTAGGATACTATCTGGTGCATCTATAAATGCCACTAAGTCTTTCCCAAAAGGTCATGGGTGCTTGTTCAAATCCTTCCTTCTCCCTGTCCTGGCTCACTGGTTTCACCAGTCAACCATAGGGCTTCACTTCTGGCCTGTGAAATCCATTGAAATAACCAAAAAGAAAACCAAAACCCTATCTACAGACCCTAACCCTACTTCCCCCATGGTTTTAGACAATTCCACCAGAGGGATTTTAGCTTAGAGCCATTTCTAACTAGGTAACACTATTTTTAACTCTATCAGACCAGTGACCTTCAAAAACTTGAAACTTAACACCTAATGAAATTCCAAAAAAAATATCTAGTGCATATGGAATTTGAAAGAAAAATCTACACTAACATGGAGCCTGATCGCCTATGCCAATCCATACACAACCGTACATAAGCAAAGATACAGTGCAGATTACAGAAAAATGGATACAGTCATCCGTACAAGGGTGTCAAAATTAAGTGTCTCAAACCAATATATCATTAAACTCTCCAAAAAATTTATTCCATGCTCATATACCGAGCATGGGTAGTTACAATCATTTCTAGCCACATTTTTCATTTCTTGCAAAAGTTGCTTGAGCAACTTTTTGCATTTTGACTTTCTTTGTGAACTCGATGATTGATGTTGACTCCCAAGACCCTAAATAGGATATGTAGGGTCCTAAAACATACCTCTAACCCATGTTGCACTAAAATGACAAATTTTCACAATTTGAAGCCAAAATGACCCCAAACACCTAATGAGCACTAAGGCCCTTACAAACATGAAGTTAAACTAACATTGCTTCTAACCTTTTGGAACTTATTCAAACACACAAAAACTCCTAATCCAACCCTAAAAAAAATAAAAACATCAAATAGGGAGGTGCCCTGCACCAAATGGCCTCATTTGGGTTAGGTTAAACCTATTATTTGTATCGAGTGTTGACAGTTAGATCTTTTTGTGCAACGACAAATGATTCCAATAATTGGTATCATAGCCTTGGGTAATGGGTTTGAGTCTCCCTTCAAAGGGTGTCGAAGGTAGAATCAATACTGGGGGAGATTGTTTACCTTGTGGTCAACACTTCCTTGGGGACTTATAACATGGATTAACCACCTCTCGTGTGTATGGTTAAAGCTAGCATTTGTATCATGTGTTGATAGTTCAAGTTTTTGGAACAATGAAAAATTGTACCAACACAACCTATGTTTGATGGTACAAATTATACCTTCTCAAATCCAAGGATTGAACCATATTTGAACTCTTTTCCATATGGAATATGAGACTCTATTATAGAAGGATATACTACTTTTCTACTCCTACTACTCTGGATGAGATCAGATTACATGATAATAATGGAAAGGAAGTAAATTCAATCATAACTATTTTAGGATATTTAGATCTTTTTAAGATTATGCATTGAAAGTCTTCTAAGGATGTTTGGGAAAATCCTAGGAGTATATACATGAAGGAGATGTAAAAATCAAGCAAGTTAAGATGAAAAAAGTCAAGTAAAAATTTGAGAATCTAAATATTTCAAAAGAAGAAAATATTGATATTAAACTACACTAGGTAACAAAAGTAGTAAATGGAATCAGAGGTATTAGTGGAGCTATGGAAGAAAATGGAGTTTTCAGAGAACTACTTCAAACACTTCCTAGATCCAATGGAACTTTTTGGTGTTTAAAACTATTACGCTTTGAGAAGCCACCAATATATCCTAAGATTGATATTAGGAGTGGTTAGCTCCAAGTGTGAAAGCTCAGTAAGATAACTAGACCATCTATAGGGACAAGACTTCCCTCTGTACTTTTGGCTATACAAAACCAAGGTAGGTACACCTAATCTAGACAAAACTCAACTCCTTAAAACACCTTCCACCTATGGATTCAAACAATAGATGATGATAATAAAGTACTAAATTCCAACCAAGCATTCATTGACTCTCCATTACCATGGTGGAATAACAACAAACAAATGTAAATGTAAAGAATTTTTTAATGAGTTTAATTATATTTAGGGATAGAATATAGCCAAACCTATCAAACATATATCTGCACAGAATATACTATTTATGGATTAGTGCCTTATCCATTGGGTAAACTCCTAAATACAATATTGAAACTGGAACAACCTTTTAGTATAGACTCAAAGCCATTAAAATTAAATCTCTCAGACTACACAGTACAAGATCCTTAAGTAGATAATCTAATAGAATCAATGTAATATCCAAAGCATTTTAATTTGATCTAAGATCAAAGACTTGTGGAATACACATGTATGTATAAGTAAAAATCATACAATAAGCCATAAAAATTACAACTCAAAAGATATCACAAAGGAGAGACTTAAATCTGAGAAGACTTATATTAAGTATAATGAAATCTTGTTTCTGCATCAATATGACAAGGAAATACAAAATAAGACAATATGTGAAGGATGATACAACTTTCTATTCTGTCTCAATACAATCTGAAGAATATTTGCTAAATCCTAAACTAGAAACAAGTATAAGCCTAATGCTTTCTACTCTCCCAATTCTCCATCCCCCTATAAATGGTCTTGAAAATTCCTTAATAGGAACAATAATGAAACAAGCATCAGACCATTTAGGGCTAGGGTTTACAACCAATCAATGTAAGCATTCAATTTTGTGATCAAGTTGAAACCCTATCTTTCTCTTCAATCTATGCAAATATGATCTGAAATTGATTGAGACAGTCCATGGATGTGAGAAAAGTACCTTGAGGTGCAATAAATTTAAAGCCATGAAATGGATAGTAGTTGAACATAAATGTTGAAGAGACTAGGTGCCTCTATATGCATTTATCCATCTGATTAGAAACCCTACCTTCTAATTCCAGTCTTGAATGCTTCCTACCATATCAAATTTTAATCCCTACATTATTCAACAACTATTCAAAGGCGATCCATAAGATCATATTATGGATATCGATCCATAAGATTATATCATGGATATCGATCCATAAGATCATATCAAGTTGAAACCCTATCTTTCTCTTCAATCTATAAAAATATGATATGAAATCGATTGACATAGTCCATGGATGTCAGCAAAGTACCTTGAGGTGCAATAAATTCCAAGTGATGATGTGGATAGTAGTTGAACATAAATGCAGAAGAGACCAAGTGCCTCTATATGAATTTATCCATCTGATTAGAAACCCTATCTTCCAATTCCAGTCTTTAAAGCTTCCTACCATATCAAATTTTAATCCCTACATTGTTCAACAACTATTCAAAGTCAATCCCTAAGATCATACCGTGAAATTAATGTCTTAGAGATAAAATATCTGTCGATCGCCATGAAAACCCACTGAGAAAATATTTAAATATTTGAATTTTGGTTACAACGGTCATAGGTGGTGCAAACAATGACTTGGATGGCTGAGATTTAAACCTTGTTCAACTTTAAAACACATCCATAGATTCCCTTTAAGTTATCCAAGCTGAGGATCTGATTTTGCCAGGTGTCGCACATGTGCAATGGTTCGATAACTATCTTCCCTACATCTTTTCCTTAAGGCTTTGCATCTGCCATTAGATTAAAATTGAATTATGATGCCTTTACCTTCCTTTATCTCTAGTTGGGTCCCATCTTTATCCACATGTCACGCATGCACAATTCCTTGAACACTATCTGATGAACACCTTGGCTTTAAGGCTTTACACCCACTGTTAGATCAAAACTAACTTGACTGACCTTTATATTAACCTTAGATCTGAAAAATGTAGGTCCCACTAACTAGAAGGACACATGGTGGCCAAGCATAATGCCTTAAATATTAGATATTTCTCATCTTTCTTTTGAGGTTTTACCCCTTCCACAAGATCTCTACAACCTGACCAGTATTTAATATTTTTCAAACGGACCCTCAGACCTGAAAACTGCCACACATTGCAATGGTGCAAATGCCTTGACATTAAATATATTCATCTCTGTGATCAAGGGATAACGCTGACCATAGGTCTTCCTCCAACTTTTTGTCCTTTTAATTTCCCTTTGAAGACCCGGGACCATGACATCAGCTATGCTACGTGGCAAAAGGGCTCAATGCCTTGATCAATATCTATCGTGCATCTCATCTTTAAGGCTTCACACCAACCATAGGATCTTCTAAGACTTAACCACTGATTAATCAACCACAGATTGGCCAAAGACCTGACAACTTTCAACATGTCAGCTAGGCGCGATGCTTTAATGAATAAAAACCCTGCATCTCTTGATGTAGGCAAGGCGCTAACCCCATGATCAAATCTAAATTGATTACTGATTATATTTGCTTGATCCCCGACCATGGTCCCACTAACTACCACTTGTCACATAAGTGCAATGCCTTGATGAGTAAATAACTTCATCTACATGGTTAAGGGATAGCACCCACCATTGGATTATAAGCAATATGCTTGGCAGATATAAAGAGTAAAGTATTTTGGGGACTTAAACTTAGGACATAGGGAAATATTAAAATGAACCCCGCATGACTTAGGAAACATTAAACCTAAAGGTTTAAGTAATAAAGTGGCCCCGCTCGACAACGTGAAATTAAACACATGGGTTTATAAGATTTAAGTGGATTGGAAAAGTAACTCGAAAACATAACAAGTCTTTGAGAATTTGGGGTTTTAGGGTTTTTTCATGAATTTGAACCAAGGGTTTAGGGATTTAGGCCAAAGAACTAATAAAATTTGCAGAGACTAGAGGAAAAGGTATGGAACCATGATTTTTTTTTGAATGGGTCTAACATTGGCTCAGTTTGGAGATGCATGCCTCTTGCAGGCATGACAAGGATTCAGGATTTCTGGGATAAGTAGAGCACCTATAAAATAGGAAACCTAACCTAAAACATAAAAACATAGATAGAATATATACAAACTTACTTGTTCATGGATTTTTCATACTTCAAGAAAAGTAGAACTTGAGGAACTACCCATGAACTGGCAATTCCAGAATATTTCCAGCCAAGTCCTTTAAGAAGTATGAATCAAAACCCCACTTGTTGTCAATTATGTATGGTCCCAACAAGATAGGATCAAATTTTTCATGTTTTCCTTTGTCCTCCAGTCTGGCATTCCACATTAAAACTATATCACCAGCTTCAAACTTCCTAGCAGTGGTTCTTTTGTCAAACAAATCCTTACATTGTAATTGCAGTTTGACATTCTTGTCATGTGATTCCCTTATTGACTCATCAAGTTGTATCAAATTCTCTAATCTGATTCTCATATCATCATCTAGCTCATAATCATACGTTTGGACAAATTTATACATTTGGAATAAATTATTCTAGGGTAATCTGGCATGAATACCATAAAATAAGTCAAAAGGTGCACATCCAATAGGCTTTTTAATTGTTACTCTATCTTCTCATAGAGAAAGTCACAATTTTGAATCCCATGCCTTCTTGTTTGTATCCAATACACTTTTAATAATCTTTATTAGGCTCTTGTTACTAGATTCTGCCTGACCATTTGCTTGGGGTGATATGGGAAGAATAAGAGACTTGGAACCCATATTGTTGATAGAATTCAATGAACTCCTCTGATCTGAAGCACATAACATTGTCCACCACAATAGTTTCTAGACAACCAAATCTAGTCAAGACATTCCGCAACATAAAATCAATCACAACCCTACTTGTGGCTCTTCTAGTGGGAATTGCTTCCACCCAATTGGTAAAGTAATCAGTTGCCACTAGGATCCATGAATGACCCCCACTAGAATTATTAGGGATTTCAGCAATGAAATCCATCCCCCATTTCTGAAAAGGTGTCTCAACTATAACAGGCTTCAAAGGAAGATTCCCACCAAACTTTAGCTTACCTGAAAATCTCTGGAAAGTATCACATTTTCTAACACAATGATGGGCATCCTTGAATATTGTTGGCCACCAAAAACTACATCTAATGATCTTATGGGAAGTAGTCTTAGTCATGTAATGGCCACCCCATGCACCATCATGCATTTGTTTTAAGATATTCTCAGATCTATCATGATCTATACACTTGAGCAATACTCCTTCATTGATCCTCCACCATAGTTGTCCTTGAATTATTGCATACTTCACAACATGCAACTTGACTGTTCTCCTTTTGTTTTCATCCATGTTAAGAGGAGCACCATCTTTTGGAAGTATCTAATGATGTCCTTGTACCAGTTTGAACAATCTATATCACAAACATAAGGTCTATTCTCCTCTTTTAGCATATCAATATGATTTGTATCTAAATTTCTTTAAGCCATGAGTTTAGCAAGTCCTAGACCTCTTACCAATTTAGTGATATGAATGTCAACATTAAACTCTTGAATCTTGTTGACCCATCTCCATCTCCTCCCTGAGACCTCTTGATGGACTAAAATATCTTTTATAGCAACACTTGGCACATAATAAATTATAGTTGCTCCTATGAAATAACATCTAAATGCTTTAAAAACCTTGACTAAAGCATAGGCTTGTTTCTCCATGATATCATATTTTAGCTATGTTGCTTGCAAAGTTTTACTGAAAAAAGAAATAGGTTGTTCATATCCCTCTGAGTTCTTTTGCAATAATACTACAACAATAGTATTATATGATGTAAGGGATAAAATTTGAAATGGCTTGGAATAATCAGGGGTTCTCAAGACAGGAGCATCTTTAATAGCCTACTTGAAATCTGAAAAATCTTTACATTTTTCTTGAGTCCATTCCACCTTGGCTCCTTTCTTCATCATCTTTGAGATTCACAAACTAGTCTCTGCAAAATTTGTAACAAACCTCCTTAAGAATTTCTTTTCCAAAGAAGGACTGAATGCCCCTGACATTCTTGGTTTGAAGAACCTTATAAATTGCACTTACCCTTTCAGGATCATTCTAACTCTATCTTTAGATACAATGTGTCCTAAAAGCTTTCCCTTTGTCACCCCAAATACACACTTCTTTGGGTTAAAGGAAAAACCATATTCTAATGCTCTTACAAAAATCTTTTCAAGATGATCATAGTGTTGATCTTCCTTTGCTAAGTAAGCAGTAAGATCATCTTGATATATTTCTAAAAACTTGTTTATGAAATCTACAGACACAACATCCATGGCTCTTTGAAAATTAGCTCCAGCATTTGTTAAACCAAAGGGCATTCTGACATACACATAAGTTCCCCAGGGTGTAGTGAATGCAGTCTTAAACTGTTTAGATTCCTTGACCTTGACCTGATAATACCCTAAAAGGCCATCCAACACGGACATTAACTCAGACCCAGTGACTCTTTGCTACATAGCTTCCATGTTGGGAAATCCATAATGGTCCTTCAAAGAATTAATATTTAAGTTTCTGAAGTCTACACATAGTCTGATGTTTCCATATTTCTTCCCAATTGGTACCAAGTTAGATACCCATGTTGAATTCCTTATAGGCTTTATGATTCAAACCCTCATGTTTTTTATCTCCTCCTACATCTTGGGTGCTAGGATGGGATTGACAGGTCTCAACTTCTATCTGAAAGGCTTAGAGCCTTCTTCTAATAGAATCTCATACTAGAATAGATCTTCTCTATATGCTTTCAAGTCATCATAAGACCATACAAAACATGTCTATATTTTCTAAGAAGATCTACCAATGAATCTCTAAGCTTGGGGGATAGATTCCAACCAATATACACCTTTTTAGGAGCTTGATCTGTCCCCAAATTTACCTCCTCTAAATCCTCAGGTTTTCTCACAGTGTTTGCAGAGAAAGGCCTATCCTTATTATCAAAGGCTCTCTGAAGTACAACCAAACCTTTGGGAACCTTATTTGATTTTAGTTGGAGAACATTCATGCCAAGAATATTTTCCTTTCCATCTAGGGTCTCTACAAAACCATTAAATTCCATCTCTTTGTTCCCAAAGTTAGATTCACAAGACATGAATATCAAATAAACCTTGTCATCATCAAAGCCTTGCCAAATTTTTAGCATTTTTTGGAATAGATGATCTTGATTGAACCTATATTTTAGAGATCCCTGCAAAAGTAATGTCTTCAGGCCTCAAATCAATATTAGCCAGCAGTTCTTCCATTTTGTT
The DNA here is from genome assembly GCA_018584345.1 of Thuja plicata. NCBI lineage: Eukaryota > Viridiplantae > Streptophyta > Pinopsida > Cupressales > Cupressaceae > Thuja > Thuja plicata. Next base: position 337,041 of record MU225506.1, on the reverse strand, counting down.
CTGACTCCTATCCACCCAACCAATGCCAAATGCATAAAAGTTTTCTATTTCATCCCAAACAACATTCCTATACTATTTTAGCCTCTGATTCTTTGAAGCATACCTGGATCTTGTTTGAGAGATAACCAACTCAGAGTCTCCAATGACTCTGATAATTCTAAACTTATGTCTTGAAGCTAATCTCAATCCTATTAGTAAAGCCTCATATTCTGCAATGTTATTAGTGTAGGTGAACAAAAGTGAAAATGAGAACCTGTATGTCTTAACACTAGGAGCTATGAGTAACACTCCTGCACTAGCCCCTTCCTTTGAGATTGCACCATCAAAATACATTATCCATAAGTCACTCTTATTTGGAAGATTATCTCTTTCCTCCTATAATGACATGTGTTGGACATATCCCTTAGCCTTACTGTTTTGCACTAGAAAGGATCCATTGTCAGTATCCAAGAAACAATTCATTGCTTCATCTTCACTCTCCTCAATAATATGAGGAGTTTTGATCTCTTTGGATACCTTGACATTTTTACTAGCTATGTCAAATTTTGCAAAGAAAAGGTCACACTAGATACTTCCTCCCATTGAGGAACTTCATTTCCTAGATAGTAATATCCCATATTGAAATGGGATGTCAACTATTAGAAAAATCATTGTTAGTACCTTCTCTAGAAATGCACCAAATGTATAAGGCAAATCCTTAATAGTACCTATGACAGGAACTTTTCTTGAATCCATTGCTTGACATCTCCTATGAGGAGTATCTACCTGTAGTCCCATTGATTTCATTATTTATGCAGACATGACTATATTAGATGCTCCTGAATCAATCATGTAATTCTTAAGAATCTTTCCTTTAATAACAAATGTTAAGAAAAAGGGATCCACAGCTTCGAAAGGAGGAGTGACATGATTTGTATTTAAGAAAATCTGAGGGATCTTAGAAAAAATATCATCTGACTCTTTTTCCTTGCTATCATATTTCTCCTTACCGTTTCTCTTCCTCACCCATTTCTAACTTCAAGGCTCTTATGGAAGAAATACTATTCATCCATGTCAAAACTGTCTCCTTGCACTCATGAATTCTCATCATTTCTAAAAATAGAACTTTGACTTTCATTTGTGATAATAATTGTCCCATGTCAATAGGAGTATACTTGATGTTAGAGATATCTTTCCTGATAGTGACAAAACTTCTATCCTCACTTTGACTAGCCAAGCCTAGCTCAACTCCTTTAGTATTCTTTTGGATATAAGAAGCACCTACCTGTAGTTTCCTTTCTTCAATCTTATGGATAATACTTGGACTACTTGGTTTATCTTCTGTTCTTACCTTTATCTTTTTTACACCCTCAATAAGTTTCTCTTTTTCTTGTGTCTGCTTAGGGTTTTCTTTTGTTTCTATAATAAACATGCTAGCTAGTCTTCCAAATACATTACCAACTATCATATTCCTTAGATTATAGTTACTATGTGCTTGAGTAACCAAGTTTTCTATAATGTGTGCAATCTCTGCACTTGAAGGTCTTCTTACTATAAAAGGCTCTTTTCCCCTTGCATAATTTCACCTTATATTATTAATGTCTTCTTCATTTTCATCAGATGAAATAATTTCTAGATCTTCATCCTGATCATCAAATTCCCCTTCACTTTTTAATTCTACAGAAGCCATTGCATTCCCAACATCATCATATAGTTCTTCTTCTTTTGTTTCTTGTTTGGTTTGATTGGTAGACATACTTAGAGCAACAACACAATTATCAGGATTATGGGGTAATTGAAAATCTTCACACCAATAATCCTCATTACAAGAGTTAACTGAATTTATTTATAGAGGATCACGAGTCCTATGATCAGGCTTGTCTTTCCTTTGTGGGATAATAGGTTTCCCATCTTTGAATTGGGTAGTATATAGGTAGTTCTGCATCCTAGGTTGCTGATTAAAATTATTATAGGATGGCCTATTATTATTTGGAGCTCTATTATTCTGACTCTCTCTTGGCTTTAGATCCCTTATAGCATTTTATATTTTCTTCATAATGATTTCCTCTTTAGGTTTGGCATTTGAAAGTATACCTGATTCCTTTCTAGCAGGCTTCCCATCATCTCTTCTACCCTTCTCGGATACCCTCCTATTGGTCTCTATATTGGCATCTATTTTATTAGCTTCTCTTATAGTCCTTAGATTCTTGTCTCATAGGAGGTATCCCATCTTAGAATCAAATGAATTTAGATAAGTGACCAAACAAACCTTGTCATCAAGTCTCATAACTTGGACAATTTTGTGCATAGCTCTTTGAAACCTTATGTTGAACTCCACAACATCTTCATTTTGATTTTTTTTAATATTGTTAAATTAATTTAACATGAATCCCCCGTAGGTATTATCACCATATTTCTCCTTAAAGAAATTAATTAATTAATTTATTGAGCCTACCGAATTATAGGTTAACCCGCTGAGCCAATCCCTAACATCTTCTACTAAAGACTAAACAAAAAGTTTCATTAATACATCCTCATGGGTATGTGCACCAAGTTGTGAACCAAAAAAGTGGACACATGTTTAAAAAAAATTAAAATTTCATATAACCCAATTGGGTTATTGAAATTTAGAAATTGTACTAGGCTCGGTAACCAAGCCTAGACAATATTATTAAAAAACTCTTATATTTCTCAGAACCCGATCAGGTTCTGAGATGTTTCTAATAACCTGATTGAGTTATTAGAAATATATTATATTTTGGAAAGCCCATGGATTAGGCCATTTCTAACGCCTAAACCACAGACCAGCAGAGCAGAGGAGGGAAAAAACACATCAGAACCCAATCATGCTTTGAAGAAAACAATGTTTCTCCAACAATTTCCATATTTTCAAGCAATGGCACCCCGTAACAAAGGTATGTTTTATTGTTTTTTTTGCATTTGTAATCAAATTAGGTTACGTTATTAATTTTTTGTTTTCTTTTATTAATTTCATATTAGATTCATCAAAAAACCCAAGAAGAGGAAAAAGAAATGAAAGACCACCCCCATAAACCCTCCTCAAAATTCTCCCTGTCTACCACCATCACCACCTATAAACCCTCCTCAAAATTCTCCTCATCCACAACCACCACCACCCATAGACCCTCCACATGTGCCATTAGATCATATAAGTGCAACACAAGAGGGACTCATGCAAATCCTTAACCAAAATAGTGCACAAATTAATATATTAGTCAATAGGTTGAAGGCTTCTTGTTTTTAGCATCACTCTACCCTCACCACTACATTAGAAAAAATGTCCAATAGTGAAAATGAGCTATCTCAAGAGGTGAAAAAATCGGGTTCATGGAGGGATAGGTGTCGTACATATTATGCTGATGGTTTATCATATGAGGATGTGAAAAGAAAAGGCATGCAAAAAAGTGACATATGTACCCTTTTTGGCGATCATAATACTAGCAATTCCCTAGAAGATAGTACAAAATGGTTTCATATACATTGGTGTGCTCATAAAGGGGATGAAATCAGATTTTTGGGATAGGTGGTACATGGTATTTGACCAACCACCTCGTTGTTGACATGTAACTGATTGAATGTTTGATAATGATTAAGTTGAAGATAATGAAAGGCATTAAATTAGTTAATGGTTTGTATTGTCATTGATGTTAACTTGATCTAATCTGTACGGTCATGTACATAATGCCAAAGACTTCAGAGAATCAATGGAACAAAGGTTATGCTTTTAGAAATGCATAAAATTCAAGTATTCACTAAGTGACAAACAACACTGACGGAGTGCACACCATCGGTAAAGGCAAATAACAAAAGTCATAGTGATACCCGACAAGTAAAAGACAGTGTTGCCCGACAAAGCAAAATCACAGGATGTCTGACAAGTTGAAAATAGAGTTACGCAAAGAGTAAAATCCATTTATGCCCGATGGATGGAGATCCTGAAGCTGACTGGAGTCACACCGACGAAACTAGAATTTATCATCGATGACTAACTACAGAGTCGACTGACAAAATAGAGAGTTCAGAAAATGACAAAATATCTAGCTGGCAGAGCTTAAGGATAGACTTAACTGGTTGTTTTCATTGTTTTATTTGACTAGAGTTAAGTGATTCATTTAAATAATATTTGTACAGTTGGCAAGAAGATAACTATAAGATAAATTAGGAGTTATGCTTTAAATTAGATTGGCTGGATTTTTTTTCACGCCAAGAATCAAGAAATAGTGAATATCATGTCTATATAAGAGACAAGCATAATTCATTTCCACAATCACATACACAGGAAGGGGAGTGATAGAAAGAGGATGCTGAAGAGAAACTGATGAAGAAGAACTTCATACAGTCCTGATCAATCAAGCTGAAGAAGAGCTAAAGAATTCTGCAGACACCGACGAACAATGAAGCACAACATCATAGAGAAAAAAGTGTGGAGCACAAAGAATTGAATTGATACATTGATCAGAGAGGTATTGTACTTAAATAGATCTAAAAATCTACAATTCAAGTTGCATTAGAAATAGGTCATAGTGTTTCAATTTAACCATTGAAGCATCAAGTCTCTTAATAGAGTAGGACTTAACAGTCTTCTATAGATTGAGGTACATCCCAAGGAGTGCCAAAAAGGTTGATTCATGAAAGTAGCACTAGATTTTCCTAAAGCCTATTGATAGTTTAAGAAGGAGGCTGATTCAACGATGGTAGCAAACTGAGTTGCCTGATACTAAGTGACAACCTCTATCTATAAGATCCTCTAACAAAGTTACACCTAACAGTGTGTTTGTAACCTTTAACAGGGTTGGCTCCTAACAGGGCTCACTTCAGAAGAGTGAAAATTTGGGGTACCGGTCCCAGTGGTTTTTCCCTTAACAGGGTTTTCATGTTAAAATCATTGTGTTATGTGTGTATGGTTTATTACTTTACTATTTTACATTTCACATATGCATTTTTGGATTGATTGGTATACTCTGCATATTTACTGAGTATCGGTAAATAAGTTTTACTGCTTATCAGTTATCAAGGAGAATAAGGTCAGAAAAGGAAAATCGATAGACAGTTAATTATTATAAGCATTTCATGGCATGCATCTTGTAGGGAATTAATAATTTGAGATGTATTTGATTGATGGTTAGTGATTAAAGGATAAATTTTTGAGGCCACTGGTTCACCCCCCCTCTCAGTTATTACTAACAATTGGTATCAGAGCTTGTGTTCTTAGAAGGAAGGTTTCAAGACCTAAGTCAAGATCACAAGATGAAAAGATGAGATGTGCCCAAGTTGAACAAAGACAAATTTGCTTCATGGAAAAGTAGGATAAGACTCCACTTATCAAGTATTGGTAATGATATTACTCAATACTTAGATACTGAATATGTGTTTCCAACATGAGCATTAACAGTAGATTAATTGAGAGTGAAGCATGAGCATAACTGCATGGTCATAGAGATTTCTTCCTCTCTCTCTGATGCTAAATTTGAAGATGTCAAAGATTGCACAACTGCAAAGAAAATGTGGGACAAATTGAAGCTTGTACATGGTGGTGATCCAAATTTTTTGAGAGCCAAGGAAGAAAGCCTTAGAGGAAAATTTGATGACCTCAGAATTAAAGAAGGAGAAAACATCACACAGTAAAACACAAGAATAAAAGAAGTAGTCAATGCTATACGAGGTGTTGGAGGTACACTTGAAGAGGAGACAGTGGTAAGTAAAATCTCAAGAACCTTATTGCCTGTATATGCTATTAGAGTTTTAGCTATTCAAGAAATGAGAGCAGTTGCAAACAATATAGTTACTCTTGATAGTTTGATTGGTAGACTTATTTCATTTGAGATGAATAACTTTGATAATAGTGTCTTACCAAACTTAGAGTTTGCATTTAAGTCTTCTATGAGAATAAGCAAATCCAGTCAAAGACACACATCTAGAAGAGATAGTGAAAGTGAAAGTGAAGAAGAAGATCTAGATGAAATAGAAGCACTCATGGCAAGGAGAATGCAAAGAGGCAAAGGTAAATACAAAGGAAAGTTACCACTTTTATGTTTTAATTGTAAAGAGATTGGACACTTTGCTACAAGATGTCCTAACATAAGGAAAGATGACAAAGGTAATGACAGATATTTTGAGAAGAAATTTGATAGAGGTGATAACAAATATTACAGAGGTTACCAAAAATCAGAAAGAAAGGATACCTAAGACTACAAGGATAAAGGCAAGAAGGCTAGCTACCTATCTTCTTGCAAAGATGAAGATACTGACACCAAACCTGATGATGACATCAAGATGGTATTTGTAGCTATGAAGGATGATTTAGATGAAGATTATAGGTATGAAGAAATTGCACTCATATCTAAGGTTAGCAAGAATGATATCTGGATTGTAGATAGTGGCTGCACTCACCGTATGACCAGTGACCAAGAAAATTTTAACACTTTTGAGTATTATAATGGTGGTACAGTAAGAATGGGTAATGAAACACCTTCTCCGGTTGAAAGTAAAGGAACTATAATGTTGAATTACTTGATTAAATGTGAAAATGCTTATTGGGTAAAAGGATTAAATTATAATATGTTTAGTGTGAATAATTTGGGTCACAGAGTAGCATTTGAGAACAAGAAGGCAAAGATATTCAATGAATCAGGAAAACTGATTGGTACTGATGAACATACTAAAGGTAACTTATTCTATCTGAATGACACTAACACCACTTTCTTAATGACTAGAAATGAAGACATATGGTTGTGGCACAAAATATTATGTCATGTGAATTTTGAAAACATGATAAAAATAAGTAGAAGAAGAAATGTAAGAGGCTTACCGATGATAAGGATCTAAAATGTTTAAGATCAGATAGAGGAGGAGAATTTATATCAGATGAATTCACTAATTTTTGTAATGAGCATGGCATAAAAAGATAGGTTTCTGCACCAAGAACACCATAACAAAATGGGACTGGTAAGAGAAGGAACATATAGTTGATTGTGCAAGAACACTAATGATAGAGAAAGATATCACCAAAATCTTCTGGAGAGAAGCTGTCAGCACTGCTGTTTATACACTTAACAAAGTACAATTGAAGAAGAACACAAAGAAGACACCTTATGAGCTATGGTATGGTAAAACACCCAATGTAAGTTACTTCAAGATCTTTGGTAGTCAATATTATATCTTAAAGGATGATAGAAATGGAAAGCTTGACGCCAAAAGTGATGAAGGTATTTTTCTGGGTTATTCTACCAAAAGCAAAGCTTTTAAATTTCTTATCAAGGCCTTTAACAAAATAGTTGAAAGTGAAAATGTAAAGATTGATGAATTTGCAGAAAAGAATGAGCTGGAAAGCACAAAACAACCAGAGGACTACAAAAAGTTTGTATAATGCGAAGAACCCATAACTCCACCCGAGCAACAATGCTTAATACCAGAACAACAAAATGTTGCAACTGACGGTCAGACTGCAAATACCAACAGCCAGGATAATGATCAAGATAATGTGCAAGGTAATGACAATCAAGATGATACAAAAAGAGCTATACCTGTACTTGCAAGATATGTAAGAGAAGGAATCATCCAGAGGACCAGATCATAGGAGATAAGAAAGCTGGTACAAGAACAAGAAGTAAGTCTTTAAACTCAAATTGCTTAATTTGTGAGTTTGAGCCAAAATCTGTCAATGCTGCACTAGATAATGAAG
>MU225506.1:296723-317976 GCA_018584345.1 Thuja plicata | reverse complement strand
ATGGTGACATATCTGCAACTTTCTCATACCACCACATGCACTACAAGATCCATTCAAACACATCATCTTATAATAAATGCAACCATCATCTCAATTGCATAATACACTTGACATAAAATCTCTTGATAACGTAGGAGGTTCTTGAAGACCATATTCCTACAAAATAGTGTTAGTGTGAAAAGTACAAAAAACATGATGATATATATCATAATGCATGGAAAATTTAGTATGTACCCTGCAACAACATGTGGTGCATGCATGATTAATCTTAACATAAAAGTGTTTTGTCATTTCAAAAAATATTTGACTAATTTAATTTGAGGAAATCTTTGGAGGAATATTTCATAAAATTGTGTTTGTTTCATATCCAAAAAGTGTTTTGGATGTGGCATAGAATTTTTAGATCTGATTCTCCTCCTAACAATGTCTCCTTGGTTGGGTGAAACCCTTGTGTTGTCATGCCAAAACTTTTCAATTGATGTTCTTAATGCATCAACAACCTTCTCCTTGCATGGGAGTCTACCCGAGAATGACCAAAGAGAATTAGTTTTTGGATCTTCAATTTTGTCTCGCCTGTGTAAGGATCTCTATAATGTTGATCTACCTATCCTTAATGACTTGCTTATTCTACTTACTATAGAATATTTTTTCATTTCCTTTCCCATAAAAGTTGATGTGAGGATACGTCGAGTAACATTACCATCTTTACTCCGTGATTTTGAACCAATGGATTGGTATGCATCGAATATATTTCTCACAATGGTTCTCTCAGTACTATTTTCAGATATTCTCAACCCCACAATTCTCATTGTCTCTCTAAATTTCAGATTCTTAATCATTTCAACAACTACTTTACATCTTCCATTTTGATTTAATTTTTCAAAATAGTTATTCCAAATCTTTATAATAATTCTTCTAAAAATTTTTTCTAATATTTTATCATGCATTGGCCTCAAAATATTTTCATCAATGTTAATTAGAAAATTTGGTTTTCTACGAATTATTCTAGGAGGTGTCAATGCGGCTGCATGCTCTACATTTTCACTAGATGAATTAGGTGCATTTATCCCCATCATTTCAATTGGTGTATGATGAACATTTTCATTTTCATTATGTGCATTTTTTAAATTAATGACATTGAATTGAAATGGTGCATTAGATGAATTAGGTGCATTTATCCCCATCATTTCAATTGGTGTATGTTGAACATTTTCATTATCATTATGTGCATTTTGTTCATTAATGACATCGAATTGAAATGGTGTATTAGATGAATTAGGTGCATTTTTCACATTAACATTAACATTTTAAATTTTATCACTTACATTGCATGCAGTTCATGATTCACCATCTCGTATTCTCCTCATGCGCTCCCTTTTTCTTTCCTTTTCTGTCTCTCATTGTTCAATTGTTCTTCTTTTGTTCTTTCCCATTGTTTGTATTGAATGGAACATACGAATAATATCATGAACATAGAATAACATATGAACATTAAATCCAAAAATGAAGAGAAAATCAACCATTTTCTTGAAATGAGAACTTACAATGATAAAATAACATCAAAAATACCAATAAAGAACATAATTCAATCATTACAAAGAAAAAAACATGCAAAAAGTGCAAAATTGTCTGTTACTAGTGCAAAAAAAAAGAAAAACAATAGTGGGACCTTGGGACAAATTGCAATGACTATTTTAAGACTGTTGAAGCAAGAAACATTCCCAATTCAACATAACTGGATTGGGTTCTATGGAATTAAGAACTCGATCGGGTTGTGAGAACATAAAGGCTCAATGCTCCTAATTCCTTAGAACTTGAACGGGTTTTGAAAAACTAAGGATGAGAGAGAGAGGGAGAGAGAGAGAGAGCATAATTTTTACTTCTTCATAACCCGATCAGGTTTTGAAGAAGTGAAAATTATGCATTTTAATCTCCAAAACCCAATCAGGTTATGGAGGAGTTGAAAACATACTTTTTGCTTTTCAGAACCTGATCAGGTTATTTGAAATTTAGAAACATGATCAGGTTATGGCTTGGGAAGAGGCTTGGAAAATGACCCAAAGTCTTGGAGGCGCATTTTCCCTCCATTTTTGTTCTTTTAGACATTTTTCATCTTGTAAGATGAATTCTTAACTATATCTTCATCAAGTTTGCAATTTGTCAACATGGTAGCTCTATAATTTTCACCATAATCTCATACATCTTCTTATCTTTTTAACCATATAAATGTTTCTATTTTTGGACAACATTAGCATAGTAAACTTTAATTTTCTTTACCAGTGCCTTGACAGTCCTCACAGACATATGTCTACCATTTTTTTAATACCTTTTGATATACTTAACCAAATTACAAATAAATTACATATTATTGTTGTACACTTAATTATATACAAATTTTTTTAAAAAAATTTCATTTTTGATTATTTTGATGCAAGTTATGCCTAGCGCACAAATAGGTACCAAATTTTTCAGGATGCGGTCACTTCAAAAATAACAGAAACAAAAATACTCATAAAAAAAGTACAAAAAAATACACAACTTCTAGATCTCACTTGTATCTATCATCCTACTAAAGGGATTTTAAAAATACTAAATATTACTGTATATTTTGTACAGTGCACAGAAATAGCTATGTTATGTTTTTCTGAAAAAATTAGGAACAGGTTTTCATGCGCTTGAGGTTTTACCCTCTTAATTTTATCATTTTTTAAAAAAAATTAGTATTTTAGAAAATAGATTTAGAGTACTATAATTTTTAGTTTTTACACATATTCTTATTTTGAGTGCATGACCCTCAAACATTTGTTCCAAGTTCAGGTTTATCCAATTTCAGAAAAAATGTGTCCACATTTACCCCGCTTTTTGGTTCAGAACTTGGTGTTGGAAAGTTTGCTACAATATAGACAATTGTTATTTTTTCATTGATGTCAAAACTTAACTGGTGAGACTATTATTGTATGTTTGAGTACCTTAGCCATTGATTGATGAAGATTTGAAAAGAATGGGATAACAAGAAGACCAAGGAAATGGTTGAGTTATGAGTATACAACAGGGTACTTGATCATTTGGCACTTTGGTAGAGTGATACATTGTTTATCTAGCACTGATAGTTCACTGGAAGGTCAATGCCGAGAAAAGCAAATTTGATGTCGAGCAAAGCGAAATGTGATGCTGAGCAAAGCAAAGATGATGTCGAGCACTAGTGAAATGTTGAGGGAGATAGTGAAAAGCTGAGCAACAATATTTTGATTATTGATGAGATTTGAGATCTATGGCAGATATAATTGATTTTATTGGGATATGCATTATTAATTAAGATTGTTCCATATTCATTTAATGCATGGAAAACTGTTATTAGCACATGGATTCAATGGTTAATTAATGATTGTATTGGAGAAGTAAATTAAATGTAAAGATGGAAAGATTCGTTGGATCTTACCTAACCTAAGATCTGGAATCTTGATTAAGTGGAAAAAGATTTATCTGACCTAGATGAAGAGGTATAATATAACCTACTATGGTTATTATTATGGTATCCAAGTGTAAGGAGTAGTTGAATACAAAGTGTTGCATGATTAATTGACTGATTGGCAAGACCTAAGTAGAGAAGGCTGGGCAGAGAAGCAGAGAGAGATTGCTTGACGGATTTACAAGCAGATCTAAAGTTTGAGATGAAAATAGAGGCCACTTAGTGAATTAGCATTAGAGATGAAACTGGATCTAGATTTGGAAAGTAAGTTGTATGTATCAAATCACACCTGCTGATTACTTTCTAACCATTGTAATAGTTCAAATCCTTTAACTAGGTTGACCTAATAGTCATTGTATAAATCCTTTGAACAAGGTGACATTCAGATTGGAATGTTCTAAGTCCTCTAACAAGGCCACTCCTTACAGGGTGATTAAATCCTTTAACCAGGTCACATTTGATAGTGTGTTTTGTAACCTTTAACAGGGTTGGCTCCTCATAGGGCATCACTTCAAAAGAGTGAAATTTTGGTACCATGTTACTGGTGGTTTTTCCCATATTGGGTTTCTATGTTAAATCATGGTGTCAAAATGTGTGAATTTTATTATTGTGTTTTACTGTTAAGTTTTTGCAAGCATATTTAATTAGCATAGTAAACTGCACACTTTTATTGTTTATTACTGCTGAGCAGATCTGAGTTGTTGAAGTTGATTTAAAGTTTTATAAGGGCACATCTAGATGTGAGGATAATTGATTCACCCCCCCTCTCAGTTATTCTGAATTCATATTAACAATTGGTATCAGAGTTGTGTTCTCTTGAAAAGTTTGAAGGTACTTGGAGATAAAGATCAAGATGTCTAAAAGGGATGGACTGAAGATCAACAAGGAAAAATTTCCTGCATGGAAAATTTTGATGAAACTTCACTTGGCCAGTATTGGTGATTCTACTAAATGACATATTGAAACATAATATGTAGCCCCTACTGGAGTTCTGAATGCTGCACAACTAAGAGAGAATCATGAACATAATCAAGCAATGCTGGCACTTGCATCATCTTTGAAAAATCATGAATTTGAGGACATCAAATATTATACAAGTGCAAAGCAGATGTGGGATGCCCTTGCAACCATCTATGGAGGTGATACAAATGTACTTAGAGCCAAATTTGAAATCTTGAGAAGTAAGTTTGATGATTTAAAAATGCAAGAAGGAGAAAATATAGTGTAATATTATGATAGGATAAAGGAAGTTGTAAATGCTATTAGAGGAGCTAAGGGAGTCATTGATGAAGATATTATCATGAGAAAGGTACTGAGAACACTTCTTCCTATTTATGCTATTAGAGTATCTACAATTCAAGAACTGAAATGTACTCCTAATAACAATTTAACTCTAGAAAGTCTGGTAGGCAGACTTACTGCATTTGAGATGTCAAATTTTGACAACTATACTCCACAAGCTATTGAATCTGAATTCAAGTCACAGATGGTCATCAACAAATCTAAGAAATGAAAGAAATGTGTGGATAGTAATAGTGACACCTCAGATGATGATCTAGAAGAGCTTGAGGCGCTTATGGCAAGAGTACTAGCTAGAAGAAAAGGAAAATTCAAAGGTAAACTTCCTATTATTTATTTTTCTTGTAACAAAGTTGGTCATATTGTTGTTAGACGTCCTAACAAGAATGAGAAGGATGAAGGAAGGGATATCAAGTATAAGGATAGAAAGGATGACTGAGACTATAGAAAGTACAAGGTCTACAAAGACAAAGGTAAGAAATCTTTCTATATAGACGAAGAAGCTTCTGATAGTGAATCTGACAAATCTGATGAAAATGACATAGAAGTAGTGTATGTTGCAATGAAAGATGATTCTGATGATGATGAGAAAACTACACTAATTTCTTATATGAGTAAAGGTGATCATTAGATTATTGATAGTGGTTGTTCACATCACATGACTGGTCATAAGGACAAATTTGAAACATTAGATCAATGCAAAGGTGGATATGTTAAGTTTGGTAATGATACACCTTGTAGAGTCAAAGGGAAAGGATCAATTCAATTGACTAACAAAATTAGATGTGATGATGTATACTGGGTTGATGATCTTAAGTATAACTTGTTGAGTGTTTCATAGCTGAACACTTCTAGTTACAGAGTTGAATTCCATCACAGTAAAGCAAAGATCTATGATGCCAATGAAGAATTAGTTGGAGGTGGTGAGAAAACAAAAGGTAACTTGTTGTACCTGGATTTAGCTGAAGAGACATGCCTATTTGTACAATATAATGATGTTTGGCTATGGCTTAAAAGGCTATGTCATGTTAACTTTGATAACTTGGTAAGCATAAGTAAATTGAAAAAGGTTAGAGGTCTGCCTAAGTTAAAGAAACCTAAGAATGCAATGTGTAAACAATGACAGTTGGGAAAAATGACTAAATCTAGTTTTAAAAGCAAAACTCATACTTCTGAGAATATTTTGGAATTAGTTAATACTGACCTTTGTGGACCTATTGGTGAGAAAAGTTACTGTGGAGGCAAATATTTTATTTTATTTGTAGATGACTACTCTAGGATGATGACTGTTATGTTTTTCAAAGAAAAATCTAATGCATTTCAGCTATTTAAGTGGTACTTGGAAAAAGTTGAGAAGGAAACAGGTAAGAGTCTGAAATGTTTGAGATCTGACAGAGGAGAAGAGTTCATTTCTAATGAGTTTAATAGGTTCTGCAATGACTGAGGGATAAAAAAATAGATGTCAGCACCTAGGACACCACCACATAATGGTATAGCTGAAAGAAGAAATTGATATATCATGGACTGTGCTAGAACATTAATGATGGAGAAAATGTTGCACAAAAATATTGGAGAGAAGCTGTAAGTACAACTATTTATACCTTGAAAAAAGTACAAGTCAAGAAAGGTATAAATTCTACACCTTATGAGCTATGGTATGGATATGTACCTACTGTAAGTTACTTTAAAGTCTTTGGGAGAAAATGTTTTATACTGAAGGATAACACAAATGGTAAACTTGATGCTAAAGGAGAAGAAGGCATATTTCTTGGATATTCTACTAAGAGTAAGGCATACAAATGTTTTAATTCTAACACTAACAAAATTATGGAAATTGCAAATGTTAGAATTGATGAATATGCAGAAAGAAATGAAGCTGAAAGCATGATTGAGCCTAAAAGTTACAAATCATTTACATATCATGAAGAAGAGGATTCTAATGAAACTAAAAATGAAGTTGCTGAGCAATAGTCTACACCTGCTAAGACACAGAACGACATTGCCAGGCAATAGGAAGTGACTGCCGAGCTAGCTGATGGAGATGCCCAGTCACAGTTTCACCCTGAACTAAACTTGAACAATCAAAATGAAGTTGAGAAAGAGCCTACTTTGGAAAAATATGTAAGAAGGCACCATAAACCTAATCAAATCATAGGAGTAACGGATTTTGTAGTCATGAAAAGAGGAAAATTAAGAGAAGACACATGTTTGTTATGTGATTTCAAGCCTAAGACAGTAAAAGAAGCTTTGGAAAATAAAGACTAGATTCAAGCCATGAATGAAGAAATAGACCAGATTGAAAAGAATAAGACATGGAAACTAGTATCGAGACCTGACAACAAAAATTTAATTGGTACAAAGTGGGTATTCAAAAACAAGCTAAATGAACATGGAGAGGTAACAAGGAATAAAGCAAGACTGGTATGCAAAGGTTATGCAAAAGAGGAAGGAATTGACTATGGAGAGACATTCACCCTAGTTGTAAGATTGGAGGGTGTGAGAACTCTACTTGCATATGAAACCTACAAAGGATTTAAAGTCTATCAAATGGATGTGAAGTCTGCATTTCTAAATGGGATACTAGAAGAAGAAGTATATATTAAACAATCTGATGGATTTGTTGACCCAAGTAAGAGGAACATGGTTTGCAGACTGCACAAGGAATTATATGGATGGAAGCTAGCACCAAGAGCATGGTATGAAAGATTGCACAATTATCTGATGAAGATTGGATTTGTAGGAATAAATGATAACATGAATCTATTATTTGAAGATAGAGCAAGGTAAAGGAATTTTATTGGCTGAAATTTTTGTGGATGACATCATATTCAGCGGACAAGATATTATATGCAAAGAATTTTCAAAGGAGATGCAAATTGAATTTGAAATGTTTATGTTTGGTGAGATAAAATTCTTTGTTGGACTACAAATACATCAAATGAAGAGTGATATCTATATTACACAATCAAAATTTATCAAGGAGATACTAAATTTTTTTGGTATGGAAGATTCAAAACCAGTGAGTACACCCATGGCTACTGGATAGAAGTTGACAAAGAATGATTATACAAAAGAGGTAAATCAAACACTGTACAGATCAATGATTGGTAAGATGCAATATGTTGTACACAGTAGACCTCATATTGCATTAGCATTTGGAATTTTTGCTAGATTTTTTGCTAATCCAAAAGAGATACATATAATAGTGGTGAAAAGAATCCTGAGATATTTGAAAGGTACAGAAGATTATGGCCTATATTACAAAATGAATGACAAGTTTGAACTCAGAGTCTATACTGATTTTGACTGGGCTGGTAATGTTCATGATAGAAAAAGCACCACATGAGGAGCATTTATTTTGGGGAAAAGATTAGTTTCCTAGACAAGCAAGAAATATAATTGCACCTCATAATCTACAGTTGAAGTCAAGTATGTAGCAGCAACAGTTAATTGTTCAAATATCACGTGGTTGAAGATACTACTAAAAGGTATGAAAGAGGAGATCACAGAACCCGTTGTTATATATTGTGATAACACGAGTGCCATTAATATTTCTAAAAATCCTGTAATGTACTCTAAGACAAAACATATAGCTATGAAGTATCATTACTTGAGGGAGCTAGTTTAGAAGAAGGAAGTGAGACTGGAATATGTGAACACTAAGGAACAGTTGGCAGACATATTTACAAAAGCGTTACCCAAGGATACTCATGAGTATCTAAGAGGTAAATTGGGGGTAATTCCCCTAGCTGAGGCTAACTAGTTGGGAATGGTACTGTTGCATCAAATGTTTTAATCAGAACACTTGACACATGGATGCACAGTAAGTCACATTTTCAGGATGCTGCCTAAAAATTGTAAAGTAGAAAACCAGAACAGAAAAGTAAAATCAGTCAGACACAAAGATGATAGGAACAACATGATACACAGATTTGAAGAGGAAAATCTGCATGATGAAGATGTCAACATCTTTGGCATTATTGTCAAAGAGGGAGGTTATTGCTAAAACAACAGGTAACAATAGATACATGAGAGACATTACTGAAAGAGGGAGCTAAATAGTAAATATCAGTGTGATTATAGACACAGAGGGAGTTGGAATGAAGCTAAAGAAATTAATGAATATTTGTTCATATCAGGAACATAGGCACTTTTTGGATTGTATGGTAACTTTGGTTGGAAATTATTGTTTATAGTTCAGTGTTGCCATCAATGCCAAATAAGGAGATTGTTGGAAAGATTTCTACAATGTAGACAATTGTTATTTTTCATTGATGTCAAACCTTAACTGGTGAGTCTATTAATGTATGTTTGAGTACCTTATCCATTGATTGATGAAGATTTGAAAAGAATGGGATAACAAGAAGACCAAGGAAATGGTTGAGTTATGAGTATACACCAGGGTACTTGATCATTTGGCACTTTGGCAAGAGTGATACGTTGTTTATATAACATTGATAGTTCACTAGAAGGTCAATGCCAAGAAAAGCAAAGTCGATGTTGAGCAAAGATAAATGTGATGCCGATCAAAGCAAAGATGCTGCCGAGCACCAGTGAAATGCTGAGGGAGATAGTGAAAATCCGAGCAACAATAGTTTGATTATTGATGAGATTCAAGATCTATGGCCGACATAATTGATTTTATTGGCATATGCATTATTAATTAAGATTGGTCCATATTCATTTAATGCATAGGAAATCATTATTAGCACATGGATTTAATGGTTAATTAATGAAGGTATTGGAGAAGTAAATTAAATGTAAAGATGGAAAGATCCATTGTATCTAACCTAACCTAAGATCTGCAATCTTGATTAAGAGGCAAAAGATTTATCTAACCTAGATGAAGAGGTATAATATAACCTACTATGGTTATTGTTATGGTATCCAAGTGTAAGGAGTAGTTGAATGCAAATTATTGCATAGTTAATTAACTGATTGGAAAGACCTAAGTAGAGAAGGCTGAGCAGAGAAACAGAGAGAGATTGCTTGATGGATTTCCAAGCAGATCTGAAGTTTGAGATGAAAATCGAGGCCAAACTAGATCTGGATTTGCAAAGTAAGTTGTATGTATCAGATCAGACATGCTGATTACTTTCTAACCATTATAACAGTTCAAATCCTTTAACCAGGTTGACCTAACAGTCATTGTATAAATCCTTTGAACAAGATGACATTCAAATTGAAATGTTCTATGTCCTCTGACAAGGCCACTCCTAACAGGGTGATTAAATCATTTAACTAGGTCACATTTGACAGTGTGTTTTGTAACCTTTAATAGGGTTGGCTCCTCACAGGGCATCACTTCAGAAGAGTGAAATTTTGGTAGCATGTTACTGGTGGTTTTTCCCATATTGGGTTTCCATGTTAAATCATGGTGTCAAAATGTGTGAATGTTATCATTGTGTTTTACTGTTAAGTTTCTGCAAGCATATTTCATTACCATAGTAAACTGCACACTTTTATTGTTTATTGTTGCCAAGTAGATCTGAGTTGTTGAAGTTGATTTAAAGTTTTATATGAGCACATCTAGACCTGAGGATAACTGATTCACCCCACCTCTCAGTTATTCTAAATTTATATTAACACTTGGTGCACATACCCTCATGCACAATTTCATAATCATCCATCATATCAGTAAAATATTTCAAGTGTTCATCACATGTGATTACATTATTCCCAAAAAATGTAGGAAGTTTATCTCTAATGACACTTGAAACTTCATTAGGATAACCATGAATGTTATGAAATGAAAATTGCTTGTACCTTTCTACATGAGTTAGTCTTCCTTGAGATTAAGTGTTAACTTGAGAAGCAGAGGGCTTAGCATTTGATGTTTTAGCTCCTTCAGTACCAAGCTATGTAGGCTTTGTTATCTGTCTAAGAAAATCAGCCTTCTTCTTCATCCCCAAATTAGTAGCCTCCAATTCTTCCTTCTCAAGTTCCTTAGCTATGATATCCTTTTCAACTCTAGTTATTTCAAGATCCATGTCCAATTTAGACATCTGATCCACTGGGCCTTTGATATTCTTGGGCTCATTTATTGAAAACCCTGCCATTCCTCTCTTTCCCTTATCTTTAGGGCCTTGCTGATCAACCAATCGAATGAAATGTTCCTCTTCAAATCTCTGAGGCTTTTCAACATAATTCATTGCATCCAACTCTAGCAATTTACTCATTCTTTGTTCAAGGAAAACCTGATCTTGTCAGATCTGATTTTCCTTTTCCTTTTCTCTTTGTTGTCTGATAACCACTTGCTCCTGGATTCTCCTTTCTTCTTCAGCAATTTTTGTAGCCATACTATCAGGATCTGGAAGAGTAGAAATATATTCCTCTTCCTCTCTCTCATTAGGAGAACTATAATCTCCATAAGTACCTAGTCCCTCATATGTAGCCTCTTAATATTTTGATGCATTTCCTTCATGGCTATGGTGGACTAGTCTTTCTTCTCTAGTGTCTTCCCCGTGTCTTTCATCTTGAGGGATACTTCTAGTATCCCTTCCTCTTCTTGGCTAAACAGATTTGGATGCAGTTGGGAAATCATCTCCCAACCTTTCTTTAGGATGTCTCTTTGATCAAGACCTAGTACCTCTATAACTCATATTGGAAAGTGTGTGAAAAAATGATTTTTAATACTCAACATTGCTGTAGAGATACTTAGAGTCACCACCCAACACTAGTTGGGATCACAACACTAACTGATATGAATATTTGTAAATAGAGAAGTCTCAAGATAAAAAAATGACAAAGGACCAAACTTGAGTCACTCTATGCTTCCAATGATACACTTACTGGCCAGTTATGGAAATTTACTATACTATCCCTAGTAGAGCCACCATCTTGTTGGTGTTTAAAAATATTACACTTTGAGAAGAAACCAATATATCGTAAGGTTGATATTAGGAGTGGTTAGCTCCAAGTGTGAAAGCTCTGTAAGATAAGTCAACCAACTATAGATACAAGACTTCCCTCTGCACTTTTGGCTCTACAAAACCAAGGAGGGTACACCTAATCCAAAAAAAAATCATCTCTTTACAACACCTTCTACATCTAGATTCAAACAATAGATAATGATAGGAAAGTACTAAATGCCAACATTGACTCTCCATTACCATGGCAAAATAACAACAAACAATTGTAAATGTAAATAATTCTGTAATGAGTTTGATTATATTTAGGGAAAGAATATAACCAAACCTATTAGACATATATCTCCAAAGAATATACTAGTTTCAGATCAGTCCCTTATTCATTGGGTAAACTCCTAACTACAATATTGAAACTGAAACAACATTTTGCTATAGACTCAAAGCCATAAACATTAAACCTCTCAGACTACATGTTAGTTCCTTTTCTCACTGATATGAAAATATTCTTAGAGATCTTGCTCTATCTACCCTAGACATTGACCAGGAAAGATACAGAATGACAAAAATAAGGTTTTAAAACCTCCTACACTTTGAGCTCCATTAACTCGGGTGGGATTACCCTTCTAACTTAGAAGAATAAAATCACTAAATTATTCCAGTTGAATATGAATGGAATTATAGGAGCTGATCACTGTAAATTTTATTAAAACAGACCAAACCATGAGTAAAGATCAATTTTAATAGTTATAGTCACTTAATTCAATGGAGGACAGACCAGTGCTTATTCCTAGGGCATGGAGTCACTGCTGCATAGTTTTAACCCTTTTAGTCATAAACAAAAATTCAAGATAGTCATAGAATCTAACATAATCATAGACATACCTTATATATCTACCCTCACACATATAGAAAATCAAATCATCAAATTCATTATAAAACTTGAATCCCACAGAAAATACTCCTAAGGCAATTTTAATCTTTCCTTAAAACAACAGTAAAATTATTTCAAAATCTGCCTAATAGATGCATAAATTGAACATTCCTTAAACATTCAATCTACATAAAATTTAGAAAAACATAATGAAGACAAAATGCTCGTCATATGTTTCAGAAAACTATTGATGGATTTCATTTGTATTCATGATCAAAATTGCCATTACAATCAACAATATTTCAAAACCTAAAAGATACCTATAAGTCTTAAACCGGAGTTTTTATATTAAACATCCCAATGAAAAATGGCTATCCCCTTCCCAGTAGTCTTGGAATCCTTTTATAACTAAGGATGCAACAAGCTATGGACTTACTTTGAAAGATTTGCAAAATATTCTTTTTTATAACAAATTGTAGTTGACAAAAACTGCAACCAAACATAGGTGGCAAAAGTTAGTGAAGTCTGAATAAGGTTTGTTGATGCATTTTAATAGTATCCTCTTCATCCTTTTAGCTTTGATTCCCACCTATTTACCTCTTTGGTGGTGGGCCAATCAAAAGTCTTCACCTATTCCAATTTGGCAACAACCTCTATCCATCTGGCATCAACAGTTGATCTGGCCTCTGAATTGTTTTGCCATGTCTCTCTCAACCTTGAATAGGTTGTCAATCAGTTCATTGCAGTATTGAGCATTTGCATCCTTTTCTAAGCGCTATTTCATCTCCTCATCTGTGAATATCCCATCAAATCCATTTTTCCAATCTAACTATAGCTTCAGAATGCCAGCTTCATCATATATTTTTGGGATCAAGGGAGGGCACTGGTCACCAAATAGTTGCAACTTATTGTTTATTAGATCAACCTTACCATTGAAGAAACCATATGTGTTATTCAATTCATTGATCATTTCTATTGTATTTGTGATCTTGTCAGGAAAATCATCACTGTATAACATAGTTGTCTTCAATTTGTCCATCAACCTCTCTTCCTGACCAAGTTTTAAAGATAGGCTCCAAGAATGTCATAGCATTAGCAGCTACCTATGATGCTTCTTGCAATGAACCATATAGTGTATACACTATATTAGTCTTCTACTTCAGAACATCAATTCGATGTTGAAGTATTGACAATATGATGGATATGGCATTTATGCTCTGTCCTTGTGACATTTCTTTGGAATGGCCTTCTACCACTACTGAATCCTCTTTTGCCTCTGTGGCAGCATCTGTTTCAATCTTTGACACTTCTTGAGGAATTGGAGTCTTTTCTCTTTTACTATCCACTAACTCCTCTTTCAACTTAGCAATTTCTTCTTCCATTGCATGGTTATGAATCACCTCCTCTTCATGCTTTTTTTCTAAGGCCATCATTTGGCCAAAAGTTATTTCATACCTCTTAGACAGGTCATCAACCTTCGCCAAGTTCACGAATGTGATTTGTGTCATTAATTGAGCTATCTTAGTGTCTGTAGTGTTCTACAAATTCCATATCATTCTGTCTGCCCTCTTTTCCTCTCTGATATTCATGACCACAGGATTTTGTGTAGTAGGGGCCAATGACCATATAACAAGAGTCTTGGATTTAGGATCAAATCCTGATCCTTTCAAAACTTCATCAATCTCAAACTCTATTTTCAACAGGAGATCTTCTTGCCTCCTGATGTGATCAATGATAAATGTGGACTGCAAGTCCCAACCATGCATTAACATCACTCCACTGTTTTGTATCAACAACTTGGCTTGCTCCATAGTGATTAGTTCACTCTTAGGATCATAATCCTGGAGTATTTTTACAATCTCCTCATTTTTATCTATAGTTTCTTCACCTGTAGTCAATCCTTGCCTCGAGTCCTTTTGTTTCAACTTGATTAAAAAAGTCTCAAACTCTTTAGACCTTATGAATTCATCATCTTTCATGAATTGATTAGCTATCATGACTCTCTTGTCATCCTTTTCAAACATAACCATTTGGTTGTCCCCTTGGTCTTCAATTGGAGGCTATTTTTGCAATTTTATTTTTAACTTTCTAAAATATTTTCCATGTTCATTAATCACAGCCTTGGGCATACTTTTCCCATCCTGCATCATTTTGTGTTCTTTCTTTTGTTTCTTCCTAGGTGGTTATCTAGAAGAGGTAGCTTCCTCACCGACATCTTCTTGTTCTTGATGCTCTTCCTCTTGTTGTTCCCAATGTTCTCGGTCATGTAATGCAACAAGAATTGGGGACCCTTGAGACTATGCATCCTTAGCACTAAACTATGGTACCTGTGCCATTAGAGTGTCATAGGATTTCACTATTTCCTCTATTATTTGCAAGTATGGGAGATCATGGAGAAAACTAGAGAAAGAAATGTCTGACTCTTTCCATTCAGCTTCTACCCTAAGTAGGTTATTCCATTTCCTTATCCTCTCCTATACTTCATTCATATTTAACTTATTCCTTACAACATCTTCATCATCCAGTGGCTCATGATCTCTAATTTTTTGCCAAGGAGTCATTCTTCTCAGGGCTGTTTGCATAAATTGTTCTCGATCACAGAACTAGGCAACTGCCGTAGATATTCTATATTGTTTCAAGAAGTCATTAATTAGATCAAAAAATCTTTTCCCAATGGAGAAGTCAAAACCTACCTATAATCTAGGGATAAAATTACCCTTTTTATGTCCCTCTAAAAACTCTTTATCAACCCAAGTGATTTGCCAAATAAATTCTAAGAATGCAATCCTAAGAGGAACAAACTTGGGGAGGATGTGAGGTGGTTGTGTACAACCATATACTTTGATGATAGTAATGTAATCAAAGAAGAAAAATTCACCCCAATTGTGAGAGATAGGCCAATTTGGAACATAATCCCAAGGTCTCAAAACTTTTATGATTTCAAATGGAAGTCTATGCCTATCTGTTCCCAATAAATTAAAAATTGGATCCATAATCCAATTGCAAAATCATACAAATGATGAGTTGATGGATGAACTATCCCATACCTGAGTCCATCTTTGGATTGGTGCATCAACACCATACTCTGAAACAAACAATTCAAGCTCTTTATCCATAAATTCCCTCTTATAATATAGAATCATATACATCAGATGAGAATAATGATTAAAGGTAGGTACTGGGGCATCTGACTGTATCTCCACTAGTGCAACATGAATAGCATCAACTATGTATCCCACATAGTCATATTGAGTATTAACCTTCGGGTGTTGAATGTTCATAGCCATCATGAGTATATCTTGAGGCACTGGAGATTGAGGCACTGTAGAATCTCCATCAAAACATAAAAATATGCTCAAACCATACACCGTGCACTTGATGTAGTGATGAGATAGGGATAATTCAAAAGGTGGTTTGAGATTGTCTAGGATTTTTACCAGGTGCCTATCTACTCTGGGCATGAATTTGGGCATTTCATATTTCTTAATCAAATGCTCTCTCTTGACATAGTCTGCCCGAATCTTCTTTAAATAAATATCTGTGCACAATGCACCAGTGATTCTTAATATTTCTGCCACTGACCTCCTATCTATGGAAACTAGGGTCTCTTTATTGATCTTCCTGATTACCCTAGCTACTAGGCAGTAGTTCTTAGCTAGTTCCCTAATAAGTCCTATGTCAACATAGACATCAGGCACAATCAATTTATCCATATTCAAATCCCATGGATTGCAAATGGGGACTTCTTTAATCCTATTATTCCAGAAATAATGGAACAAGGTATTACCAGAGTAATTTAAGGTGACCAAGTTTCTGCATTGGCACCATCTATCTTTCCATTCATCCCAATTCGCACTGTTTGTATTCAGAGTCCCAGGTAGAAACTTGGAAAATTCTTCCACGTATCTTTTTGGTGTAACCTCCTTCTTTTCAGACCCATGTGAAGCAGTGGGAACAATATCTTGACTCATCCTTCCTCTTCAAATTACTATCTCAGACAAACTATTTCAGAAAAACAAGCTTTATCACTCTGTACATAAAATCTTAGGATGTAGAAATGAGAGCTGTACAAAATCAAGCTCAATCATTCAAACTTATAGTCATCAAATTGGCGTCTTGTCAAATTGAATGTCAAATTCTTGCACTTGAAAAATTATGCAATCATCTCTCTATAACTAGTGCTGTCATTAATTCAAACTGTATGATCCCCTGCTTGAAAAAGTACACACCTTGTTTCCCTTTTTGCCCTCATAGGCTTGAAATGAACTGCATGTCAATTTGTCACCAACTTGCTGTACCTTTCTTACATTCAAATTTTTCCTCATGAGTGAGCAACAAGACCTTTCTTTCTGTCAATCACGCACTCGCACTCTATCTTTGCTTTAGCTTGTATGTTCCATGACCAGGTGATGACCTAACTGACAACTTCATTATTTCAAAATCACACACTCACTATTCCTTAATGCTTTATGTTTGTATTTGAGTGAGTAAGGGACATCACTTTTCTTTTCATCAATCGTAGGCTCGCCACTCATAACTTTAGTTTCATTGAGATTCTGTGAGTGAGCGACATGATCTCCATTACCCAGTTAATTCTTATTCGCACACTCACTGATCCTCACTTATCATGTCTTTTTCTTGAATGAGTGAGCGGGTTTTCAACAAAATCATGTATTACTTTCTGGTCGCGCAATCACCATGGCTTTCTGATTTATCTTTATATCTTAGCGGGTGAACGACGACTACATTCTTTATGCATTTTAACTTAATCGCTCACTCGTGTTGCAAGATTTTCCAGCTCATAAGCATTAGCGAGTGAGTGATGACCCTTTTTTCATTATGTCGCATACTCACTGCTGAGATTTCCTTATCAATGAATCCTTTGAGATTGAGCGAGTGCCTTTATCATGTATTAATTGCTCACTTGCTGATCTTTCTTGACTAATTTTTCTTCATGGGTGACTGAGCGACAACTTTTCACTTTTCCTCATCGCACACTTGTGAGCATCTTTTCACTTGAATTTATACCTGAGTGAGTGAGCGATAACTTATCCTTTCTTTCATCGCGCACCCGCGAGATTAAAATTGGAGACAACAAGTCATTGGTGAGTGAGTGGGAATAAAACTTAAACATTTAGTCACGCACTCGCACACTTTATAACATTTCATATCCATCGCACGATTGGGTGGCAAGGATCATTTGATAATGAATGATTAATACATCACGTACTCATACTGCACAAAATAGAAAAGTGAAAACTTACACGAGTGAGCACTTTCTAGAATATGAATTCATTGCGGACTCATGGTTTCAAAGATATACATAATAACTAAGCCTGAGTCTGCGATCAACCTTAACTTATGAAACTTGCTCGGTCGCGAACCCAAAAATGAAAGACTTAGAACCACCACAATTGCGCGATACTTGAAAAACTCACCTCATCGCTAACTCACTGAGATTTCTAACAAAGAACCTGATCACCCACGAGTGAGCAACCTATAAAACAAAACCTACTCGCTCAGTTGCATATTAATATCTTAACTTCAAAAATGCATTGCAACTGCGCGATTAAGACCGATTAGTGACCCAGTCGCTCACTCTCATACCTAACTTGACTTGATAAGACATGACCATGACTGTGTGATTAATACTCAAAATTTAGTTGTCGCTCACTCGCATACTTAACTTGACACTTTAAAAATCAGCGCGGGTGTGCGACTAAAGCTTAGAACATGGTAGTTTGAACATTTTACCACAAAATTAACTTATTGACATGCAACCATATGGATTTGAACCAAAAGATGTAAGAAAATTTTCCAAAGCATGGGAATTTGAAAAATTTGATGTGCAGTGCTAACAATGGCTCTTACTGGGGAAGTTAAATTTCAAAATTGACATTAGAAACCAAAACTCTGGGAGACAAACCACAAGATGAAACAAAATTGTACCCACACACACAAAAACCACACTAAAGCAGGGAAATCTAAAGTACTGTGCATGGAAAAAGAAACTTCATGAGAAAAAATGTTTCAGGAACTGTCCATGCACTGGAAAATCCTATATCTCACCACTTGGTTCCTCTAGAAAATAAGAATCTTGACCATAAAACTCCTGGATTACAAAAGGACCCATCCATAATGACTCAAATTTACCATGTTTGCCCTTTTCTTCTTTTCTAGCATTCCACTGAAGCACCATGTCATTTATCTGAAACTTTCTTTCAATTGTTCTTTTGTCAAATAAGTACTTGGATTTTTGTTGAATTTGCACGTTTAACTTTTATGTTCCTCTGATCTTATTTCTTCTAGTTCCACCAGTTGGTCCATCCTCTCCATCATGGGTTCTTGTTCTTCAAATTCCTCTTCTTGGAGAAATTTATAAACTGGTAATAGATTATTTAAAGGAAACCTTGCCTGAGTTCCATAGACCATTTCAAAAGGGGATACCCCTATTTCTTTCTTCACTGTTACCCTATCATCCCAAAGGGCTAATTTCAGTTTTGAATGCCAAGACATTTTATTTTTCTCCAAAGTCCTTTTAATGATTTTCATGATGCTTCTATTGATGGACTCAACTTTTAGATTTGATTGAGGATGATATGGTGAGGAATAAGATATAGTAATGTCATAATCTTCACATAAATCCTTAAATTTCTCAGCCCTAAAACACATGGCATTGTCCATGATTAACTTGGTGGGAACACTAAATTTTGTCAGAATATTATCCATTAAAAAATCCATCACTACCTTGCTAGTAGCCCTTTTTGATGGAATTGCCTCTATCCATTTTGTAAAATAGTCTATGGCCACTAGAATCCAACTATGGCCTCCACTGGATTTTTTTTGTATATTCTCCAATAAAATCAAGACCCCATTGGGTAAAAGGTGCTTCAATAGTCAAAGGATTTAAAGGTAGAGCTCCTAAAAATTTCATCTTAGAGGAAAACCTTTGGCAAGGTTCACATCTTTGTACAAACATCTGGGTATCCTTGAAAAGACATGGCCAATAATATCCAACTCTGATTATCTTATGGGCTGTGGTCTTGGCAGAATAATGTCCACCACACACACCACTATGCATTTCATTCAAAACTCTTTCAGATTGTGATTTATCTAGACAAAGTAACAAAATTACATCCTTATTTTGCCAAAATAAATCACCATGTATCAAGGCATACCTTTAGGCTTGCAATTT
Source organism: Thuja plicata (assembly GCA_018584345.1). Lineage (NCBI taxonomy): Eukaryota > Viridiplantae > Streptophyta > Pinopsida > Cupressales > Cupressaceae > Thuja > Thuja plicata. The sequence continues at coordinate 298,273 of MU225506.1, read as the reverse complement.
TAGAGTCCTTTTTTGATTATCTGACATATGCTCAGGATATTTACCATTTTTTAGAAAAAACACTATATCAGTGTACCATGGCTGCAATTCTATACTAGTTAAGTTCATATTTACTGTTTGCACACTATTGACTTGAGCCAGCTCCATGTTAGTGTCAGTCTTTAGTTTGGCCAAAATCAGACCCCTTACCAATTTGGTAACTTTAATTTCCAGATTAAATTCTTGAATCATGTTGATCCACTTACACGTCTTTCTAGTAACTTCAGATTGAGACAATATATCTTTGACTGTAGCATGTCGCACATAAGCAATTATCTTTGCACAAACCAAATAAGGTCTGAAAACTTTGACTGCCTTGATCAATGCTGATGCAGGAGCATCCTGGGTGTAAGGAAAATCTTGCATCACCCAAAAATATGTGTTTTTCTATTCAATAAGGGCTATTTTGTACAAAGTTGCTATTTTTGGAAACTTACTATTTTTAGTAAAATGGTCGTTTGAGCTCAGAATGTTCTAATTTTCTAGGTGAAGGTTCATCTTAGTCATATAAGAATGCCGGTTGAATTTCATTGCCACATCATCTGTATTGGCGAAGTTATTAAGGATTTACTGTTGAGATTTTAGGGTGCAAAATCTTTGAGCTCAATTTTCAGGACCTTAGAGGCTTTGAATCGAGGTCGAACCCCTGGCTAATTGGTGCTTCGCAAGTTAAGTACTGTAGATCGCGATCTCCCCTTTCCGGAAAGTGGTTATAATAGCCAAACGGAGCTACGGTTCAAAAGTTATGGCTTCCGAAAGTTGGGCTACCTAATCTCATGTTTTGTAAATATTTAAAGCTGACCCTTTTGTAATAAAAGTGAAAAATAATTAAATGCTAAGGGTAGTCGACCTCAATGGCTAGATTTTTGGAACCTTCTCGGGCGGTGGAAATTGCCTATATAAAGAAGGCCCGTAGTGTTGTCTAGGGAAGTTCTGGGTAGATTTGGGTAATAATTCAAGGCTTTGGCCTACAGAATATTGTAATGGGAATGCCCATGTGGCTTTGCATATTGTAATTCTGAAAGTTTGTAATTCCACATTTGTGGAGATAATAAGAAGCCCATTTTCTGTTCTTGTAAATTGTTGTTGCTTCTCTATTTCTATTATGTGTTTGTGGCATTAAGGGGAGCACCCTTCATCAAGTGGTATCCGAGCGAGAAGTTCCTGAGTGTGTAAACAGATGGCTGACTGTGAGGCAGTTTGCACCAGGACCGTGGTTAGGGTTTTAGCATGCATCGTGAAAATGCCTCCACGAAGGGAACATGGTGGAAGAGCTGGCATTGTGACACCTGAGGTTAGAGAGCTCCAGAGACAAGTGCGAGCATTGCAAGAAGAGATTCACAGAGAAATGAATCTTAATGTTAGAAATGAAAGTGAGGATGACGTCGAAGAAGGAAATGATGATCAAGAAGAAGTTGAAGTTTTGAATCCAGAAGAAGAAAGGCTTTTCCGAGCCATTTCCAAGATTGGAAAAAGACCTAAGATTGAGGTTCCTACATTTTTAGGGAATC
>MU225506.1:277902-292210 GCA_018584345.1 Thuja plicata | reverse complement strand
GGGTAGTCAGCCTTAATGGCTAGATTTATGGAACCTTCTCGGGCGGTGGAAATTGCCTATATAAAGAAGGCCCGTAGTGTTGTCTAGGGCAGTTCTGGGTAGATCTGGGTAATAATTCAAGGCTTTGGCCTACCGAATATTGTAAGGGGAATGCCCATGTGGCTTTGCATATTGTAATTCTAAAATTTTGTAATTCCACATTTGTAGAGATAATTAGAAGCCCATTTTCTGTTCTTGCAAATTGTTGTTGCTTCTCTATTTCTGTTATGTGTTTGTGGCATTAAGGGGAGCACCCTTCATCAAATGCATATGCTTGTTTCTCCATTATCTCATAATTGAGTTCTACTGCTTGTAGAGACTTACTAAAAAATGCTATGGGATGATCAAAACCTTCATCATCTTTTTGTAAAAGTACTATAGCAATTGTATGGAATGAAGCAAAATAAAATATAGAAAAAGGCTTTTCATAATGCAGAGATCTCAGTACAGGTGCTTGCTGAATAGCTACTTTTATCTCATCAAATGCTAACTGAGAATCCTTACCCCATTCAAACTTAGCATTTTTATTTAATAATTTAACAATGGGCTTGACTATCTCAACAAAGTTTGCAACGAATCTCCTCAAAAAATTTACTTTTCCCAGAAAGGACTGAACACCCTTGATGTTTTTAGGAGGCAAGAGTTTGTTAATGGCCTCCACTCTCTCAAGATCAATCCTGACACCTTCTTTAGATAATATATGTCCCAATAATTTACCTTCTATCACAGCAAAATGATATTTCTTTGGATTTAAAGAAATTCCATACTCCAAGGCTTTAGTAAAAATCTTTTCCAAATGCTTACAATGATCCTCAGCCTTTTGGGAATATGCATTAAGATCATCCTGATACACCACCATGATTATATTTATAAACTCCTTAAAATCCACATCCATGGCTCTTTGGAAAGTAGCTCCTGCATTTCTCAGGCCAAATGGCATTCTTACATAAACATATGTACCCCATGGGGTTGTGAATGCTATCTTGAATTGCTCACTTTCTTGAACCAACACCTAGTTATAACCAGAAAAACCATCCATCATGGATGGTAAATCACAACCAGTAACCCTTTGTAGCATTGCCTCCATGTTTGGTAAAGAATAATTATCTTTTAATGAAGCCACATTGAGGTTCCTGAAATCAACACATACCCTGATATCTCCATTTTTTTTTTTTGAAAGGGACCAAATTAGACACTCAAGAAGAATGCCTGATTGGTTTTATGATCCCAGCGTCTCTGAGCTTTGCCAACTCTTGCTGCATTTTGGGAGCCAACAAAGGATTGATTGGCCTTTGTTTTTGTCTAAAAGGCTTAATATCATATTTTAATGGGATTTCATGCTGAAAGAGATCTTCCCTATAAGCCTTAAGGTCTTCATAAGACCATGCAAAAACATGCTTGAATATTTTTAGCAAGTTAATCAAATTTTTCCTCACATGAGGAGCCAATTTCTTTGCAATATATACAATCCTGGGGTTACACTCTGATCCCAAGTTTACCTCCTCAAATTCATCCAACTTTACTATAGATTTTTGACACATATGACTATCATTGTCAGTAAATAATCCCTCTAATTGAGTTAGTCCTTTGGGAATTTCATTTTTCTGTAACTGTAGAATTTCATTGCCAAATATAGTCTCTTTCCCATTAATAATCTCTATCAAATTATTACAGTCAATAATTTTCTCTTCATAATTATCCACACATTGAATAAAATTGAGAATGTCCTCATCGCTTTCAAAAACTTGCCAATTATACACATTATCAAGAATGGCAGGCCTGGTTTTAGTTTCCACAATAGATATTCCTGCTAGCATTAAGTTATCATTTTTCAAAGCCACATTAGCCAAAAAAATCTACCATGATATTCTTAGATCTCTCTATCTAATTGATGGAAAATGCATCAAAAAATTCAATGCTATCCCATAAAGCATGCTTATATTGTTTCAACCTATCATTTTTGGCAGCATATATTTGTTAGGAATAAGGTGTCTCAACCTTGGATAATTCCTATTCTTATTATTTGTTTTGTAAAATGTATTTCTTGCAAATAATGTTGATGTGTTGGCATCTTGAATTGTGTGTAAGGAGATCATGGCTAGAATGGTTATGATGGATTCCTATGACACGTAAGAGCTATGTCAGGAAGATTCAATGACAGGTGAAGGTATGTGGCAACTGATAAATTTGAGTACTGTACACTCTTCCCCAATCGTAAAACCCTAATACGGTTATCTTTGGGAGTAGCCCTAAAAAGTGAAGCACATGATATAAGCATTTTTTAGGGTTGCAAAGAGTAGTGATGCGAGTGTATTGTTTGAACATTTTATGCTTCCGTGATTTGTCTTCAAGGTTTTGGAAATCTTCTGAAAGAACTTGCATTGCAAGTGTATTGTAAGCTGCAATAGTTTTGATCAATACATTGTGCAGGTTTTGGAGTGCTAGGGTTTTTACCGAAAGGTTTCCCCAGGGTATATCATTGTGTCATTCTCTATTTTTCTATATGCATGGTATGTGGTTGCAATATCTTTGTTAAAGTAGTTAACGAATATAAAATTGTAAGGGTTTAAAAGAATTTGCACAACACTTTCCTATAGAGATTAGCGTAGGAAGTTGTTTCCGCACCTGAGTTTCCATACAATATTGATCTAATTTGGGAAATAGCTAGCTCTAAATCACCAAAGACTCTTAATAACTTAATGCCATGCTTGATTTCTATCTCTAATCCCAGTAACAATGCTTCATATTCAGTTGTATTGTTTGTACATTGAAATAACAACAAAAATGAATATTTGAAAGTAATACCTGATGGAAAGACAAATAGTACACCGGCTCCTGACCCTTCTCTAGAACATGCTCCATGAAAATACATCTGCCACCGTCCAAGCTATTGCAATTCTAATTATTCCACTATGGGATCTGTGTTTTTCAACTATGGTTGAATCTTTTCCACCTTGAAATTATTTATATCTACATCCACAAAGAAATTCAACATGCTTGGTTGAACCATCTCAACATAAAAGGAGATCTAGGCTCCCTTAATAATTTTGCTTCTTTCCCATTAACGGAAATGGTAGCAAAAGACAAATCCAATTTTACATATCCTCCAATAGCTACAACACATTGTCTTGATAAGAGCATACCATAATGGGGTGGTGAATCCACAACCACAACATCTATTTTAAAAGTGTCCTCAGGGTATGCAAAAAGTTTTATCTCTAATCCTTGAAAAGTTACTACTACAGGTACTTCCCTATTGTCCATGGAATAACATTTACCACAAGCAGTATCCACCTCTAAACCCAATTTTTTCATAACAGTGTAAGTCATCACATTAGTAGCAGCTCCTAAATCCATCATACAAATTTTTAGCAACATATTGTTTGTGAGCAGTGTAACATAAAAAGGATCAATCGGATCTAGCTCTTGAACAACTATATTTACCAAACAGATTGGGATTCCATCCTTTTCTTCTTGCTCACCTTTTAGTTCATCATTCAAAGCAGTACTGTCATGTATACCCTTCGCCAATCTTTGAAAAAAGAGATGAGCGAAGTCTCATTACTGGATGAAAAATTGGAAATTTATAGAAAATTACAATCTCTACCACGTAATAGTGCACCTACACATCTTCCAAGCAAATAAGATAATAATGAAAAGGCCACTTCTCATTGTTCTTTAATTTTAAACATCTCAAGTAAAGGAACAAAGAATTTAATTTGAGATAAGGCTTGCTTCATGTTAACAGTTGGGAAACTCATGACATTGTCAGAAGATGTTTTAACTTTACTCTCTTTTGATTGTCTTGTTTTTTGGTCATGAGTGGGAGTAACTTTGTTTTCTTTAACCAAGGTATCTTTCAGTTGACCTAGTGTATTTTCTTCATTTATGACTTCTGTAATGATAGGTGAATCAGGTTGTTTCCCATTTTTTTCAAATTTTCTATTCCTAAGCTGGTATGAACTTCTTTCTTGTGTCACAGCAACAATAGTTAGAAACCTTATCTCTTCATCATTAGGAATCCCAAATTGAAAGTTCTCTAACTTAGTGTTTTTATTATTTACTATGATTGGCATGTTTTCTTGTGGCTCTTCCTTTGAAGTACCATCATCATCTTCAATAGTAAGTGCACACATGTTTATTTCAGGTTTTTTCTCACTTTGACTTTCTTGTGCTCCAATGTTTTCATGTTGCTCCACCATACTCTGAGCTACTGCACATTGATAAGGGGAATGAGGCATATTACAGGCCATACACCAAGGAGTATTTTCCACATTATGAGCATTGTTGTTTTTCAATGGGTCAGGGATGTCTTTGTTCTTAAGATCAGTTTGTTCTTCTGACACATGTTTTCCATCCTTCCATTGAGTCTTATAGGGAAAATCTTAATATCTGTAAGGCTTATCTTTCCCTTGGTATTGTGGCCTATTGTTTTGAAAACCCTTCTCATTATTATCTACCTTAGTAGCAAGATCTTTGACTACACTCACCAATGTTTCCATCTTGTCTTCTTCCTTGGGATGTTTATTTGATTGTGTTTTTGACTCTTACCAGAGTCTACTGTCATCCTGTTTACCAAGCTTACCAGAAGCTCTTCTATTACTTTCTATGTTTATGGCCAATTTATATGCATCCCTCATAGTCTGAGGATCTTTATCTCTAAGTAGGTAAGCAATATTTCCATCCAAAGCATTACAATAAGTGGCGACACATACATTTTCATCCAGTCTTAGTACTTGGAACAACTTATACATAGCCTTTCAAAATCTTACATTAAATTCAGCAATGCCTTCATTGGTAAATTTTTTCAAATTGTTAAATTCATTCAACATAAAGCCAAAATTTATGTTTTTGCCATATTGTTCTTTGAAACTCCTAACAAATTCATCCCAAGAATATATACTATGATCAGGAAAACCTTGGTACCAGTCTCTTGCATCCTTAGTTAAGGATTGCACAAATAATTTCATCACAACATCCTCGTCTTCAATCTCATAATCATTAATTGTATCTAAAAATACTTTTAGATGTTCTTCACTAGTTACTGCATTATTCCCACTAAATTTGGGAATCTTGTCTCTGACCTCATTAGGAATAGGGTTTGGTTGGCCAGGGATACCATTGAATTTTTTTTTCCTATATCTCTCCAAATGAATAGGTCTTCTTTGAAAATTAGTGCCCATATTTTGGCTAGTACTCTGAACAATACCACCAATGTTATGGCCAATGCCTACATTTTGGTGGCTAATATTTCTATTGAGTCCACTTACTCCTGACTATGATGCAACTCCTTGAGCTGCACAATATGTTTGGGTACTTGTGTTAGCATTATTGGTCTGAATATTAGAATTAAATACAGACATAGTTTGATTAGTTGTAGTAGTATTATTTGTTACATTGGAATTAGTCATGGGACTCAAAAAGGCAATCCTTCTTTTCATCTCTATAGTAGAAGCTTCTAACTCTACCCTTTCCAACTATTTTGCAATATCATCTTTGGCCTTTCTAGCCCTTTCTAATTCCATATCCAGTGAAAACATATCTTGAGATATACATTGTTCAGTTTTAGGTTTAGAGAATTGAATACCTGTGAGCTTTTGTTTTCTGTTTTTAATACCTGTTTGTGTGACATTAACTATTGATACATTTGTTGTGGGTGCCAGAGACTTAGGGGGTTTTTGAATTTCATAATTGATGACTTGCCTCACCACATGGCCTGCATCTTTGGGATCATTTTCTTAAGCAGGTGTTCTCTTTCTTGGCATTCTTTTCTCAGGGTGTCTACATCTCCAAAAATTTCTTTATTCAAACCACTAAATCCCTCATTAGAACCCTGAGCTACCAATTTTAATTGGGCAACCCATTTTTTCAAATTTTCTCTCTTAATGATTGCATTTATAATCTATTCCTCTCTAGCTTCATCATTTTTCTGCTTGATAAGCAAGATTTCATCTAATTCCCTCTTCAAAATGTCATTATCTCTGAGGACTCCCTCAATATCTGAACTGGAAGAGTCATAGATGTTCATCAAGTTATCTCCCTTTTGGTCCTCAACCTGTTCATAAGGGATACCCTTGAAATATGATGATGTCTCACCCTTTTCTTGATATACATTCTTTGGTCTAGGGTTAAATATATCCTCAAAGTAACCAGTAGTGTCAGACTCAAGATTTAGGGGTTCATTTATTTATTTCTCAGGAATAGTACTTAAGGACTGACTAGGGCCTATAGGTCTAGGCTTCCAAGAAGTATTGTTATAATATTATGCTTTCCTAGAATGGTTTCTTCTAGAATTTTTAGAAACATCACTCTCTGATGTTGCCTGAGAGTGATTCTTTGTGTTTTCTTTTGTATTCCTCATTTTTTCCAAAATGAAATTTCACACACTTGATCTACTAGTGTTCCCCTTGGAAACACTATAACCAATAACTCGTAGTCGCCACCCAAAAACCTTGGGAATAAAATAATGAAAATTCACCTTGACAATGATATTTGAGGACATACTTCTATTAAAGTGCAATACACAACTTGTGATTTCAAAAAATGGATTTCAAGGAATCTATATTATGGAATATTATCATTAGACTAACCTTTCATGAATTCCTTGATAAAAGTCCCCAGTAGAGTCACCATTTTTTGTTAGTTCCTTTTCTTGTTGATATGAAAATATTCTTAGAGAGCTTGCTCTATCTGCCCTGGACACTGACCAGACAAGATACAAAATGATAGAAATGAGGTTTTAAAACCTCCTACACTTTGAGCTCCATTAAATTGGGCGGGATTACCCTTCTAACTCAGAATAATGAAATCACTAAATTATTCCAGTTGAATATGAATGGAATTACAGGAGTTGATCACTGTAACTTTTATTGAAATAGACCAAACCATGAGTAAAGATAAATTTTAATAGTGATAGTCACTTAATTCAATGGAGGATAGACTAGTGCTTAGCCCTAGGGCATGGAGTCATTGTTGCATATACTTAACCCTTTTAGTCATAAACATAAATTCAAGACAGTCATAGAATCTAACATAACCATAGACATACCTTATATATCTACCCTCACACATATAGAAAATCAATTCATCAAATTCATTCTTAAACCTGAATCCCAATGAAAATACTCCTAAGGCAATTTTAATCTTTCCTTGAAAGAACCCTAAAATTATTTCAAAATTTGCCTAACAGATGCATAAATTGAACATTCCTTAAACATTAAATCTACATAAAATTCAGAAAAACATAATGAAGACAAAATGCTCATCATATATTTCAGAAAACTATTGATGGATTTCATTTGTATTCATGATTAAAATTTCCATTACAATCAATAGTATTTCAAAACCCAAAAGATACCTATAAGTCTTAAACCAGAGTTTTTATATTAAACATCCCAATGAAAAATGGCTATCCCCTTCCCAATAGTCTTGGAATCCTTTTATAACTAAGGATGCAACAAGCTATGAATTTATTGGGAAAGATTTATAAATTCATTTTTTTTTAATAAAAAATTGCAGTTGACAAAAAATACAACCGAACACAGGTGGCAAAAGTTAGCGAAGTCTGAATAAGGTTTGTTGATGCATTTTAACAGTATCCTCTTCATCCTTTTAGCTTTGATTCCCACCTATTTACATCTTTGGCAGTGGGCCAATCAAAAGTCTTCACCTGTTCCAATTTGGCAATAGCCTCTGTCCATCTAGCATCAACAGTTGATCTGGCCTCTCAAATAAATTTCACCATGTCTCTCTCAACCTTGAACAGGTTGTCAATCAGTTCATTGTAGTATTGAGCATTTGCATCCTTTTCTAAGCCTTGTTTCATCTCCTCATATGTGAATATCCCATCAAATCCATTTGTCCAATCTGACTGCAGCTTTAGAATGCCAACTTCATCATATATTTTTGGGATCAAGGGATAGCATTGGTCACCAACTAGTTACAACTTATTGTTTATTAGATCAACCTTACCATTGAAGAAACCATATGTGTTATTCACTTCATTGATAATTTCTATTGTATCTTTGATCTTTTTAGGAAATTCATCACTGTATAACATAGTTTTCTTTAATTTGTCCATCAACCTGTCTCTTCTTGACCAAGTTTTAAAGATAGGCTCCAAGAATGTCATAGCATTAGCAGCTACCTATGATGCTTCTTGCAATGAACCATATAGTGTATACACTATATCAGTCTTCTGCTTCAGAACATCAATTCGATGTTGAAGTATTGGCAATATGATGGACATGACATTTATGCTCTGTCCTTGTGACATTTCTTTGGAATGGCCTTCTGCCACTACTGAATCCTCTTTTGCCTCTGTGGCAACAACTGTTTCAGTCTTTGACACTTCTTGAGGAATTGGAGTCTTTTCTCTTTTACTATCCACTAACTCCTATTTCAACTTAGCAATTTCTTCTTCCAATGTGTGGTTATGAACCACCACCTCTTCATGCTTTTTTTCTAAGGCCATCATTTGGCCAAAAGTTTTTTCATACCACTTAGACAGGTCATCAACCTTTGCCAAGTTCATGAATGAGATTTGTTTCATTAACTGAGCTATCTTAGTGTCTGTAGTGTTCTGCAAATTCCATATCATTCTGTCTACCCTGTTTTCCTCTCTGATAGTGATGACCAGAGGCTTTTGTGAAGTAGGGGCCAATGACCATATAGCAAGAGTCCTGGATTTAGGATCAAATCCTAATCCTTTCAAACCTTCATCCATCTCAAACTCTAATTTCAATAGGAGATCTTCTTGCCTCCTAATCTGATCAATGATAAATGTGGACTGCAAGTCCCAACTAGGCATCAACATCACTCCACTATTCTGTACCAACAGCCTAGATTTTTCCACAGTGATTAGTTCACTCTCAGGATCATAATCCTGGAGTGTTTTTAAAAATCTCTTCATTTTTATCTATACTTTCTTCACCTGTAGTCAATCCTTTCGTCAAGTCCTTTTGTTTCAACTTGATTAAAAAATTCTCAAACTCTTCACACCTTATGAATTCATCATCTTTCATGAATTCATTAGCTATCATGACTCTCTCGTCATCCTTTTCAAATATAACCATTTGTTTGTCCCCTTGGCCTTGAGTTGGAGGATCTTTTTGCAATTTTATTTTTAACTTTCTAAAATATTTACCATGTTCAGTAATCACAGCTTTGGCCATACTTTTCCTGTCCTGCATCATTTTGTGTTCTTTCTTCTATTTCTTCCTAGGTGGTTCTCTAGCAGAGGTAGCTTCCTCACCGACCTCTTCTTCTTTTTGATGCTCTTCTTCTTGTTGTTCTTGATGTTCTAGGTCATGCAATGCAATGGGAATGGGGGACCCTTGAGACTGTGCATCCTCAACACTAAAATGTGGTACCTGTGCCATTAGAGTGTCATAGGATTTAAGCATCTCCTCTATCCTTTGCAAGTATGGGAGACCAGGGAAAAACCAGGGAAAGAATTGTCTGACTCTTTCCATTCAGCTTCTACCCTAAGGAGGTTATTCCATTTCCTTCTCCTCTCCTTGACTTCATTCTTTAACTTATTACTTACAACATCTTCATCATCCAACAACTCATGATCTCTAATCTTTTGCCAAGGAGTCATTCTTCTCAGGGTTGTTTGCATAAATTGTTCTAGATCACAGAACCTGGCAACTGCCATAGACATTCTATATTGTTTCAAGAAGTCATTAATTAGATCAAAAACTCTTTTCCCAATGGAGAAGTCAAAACCTACCCATAATATATGGATAAAAGTACCCTTTCTATGTCCCTCTAAAAACTCTTTATCAACCCAAGTGATTTTCCAAATAAATTCTAAGAATGCAATCCTAAGAGGAACAAACTTGGGGAGGATGTGAGGTGGTTCTTTACAACCATATACTTTGATAATAGTAATGTAATCAAAGAAGAAAAATTCACCCTAATTGTGAGAGATAGGCCAGTTTGGAACATAATCCCAAGGTCTCAAAATTTTTCTGATTTCAAATGGAAGTCTATGCCTATCTGTTCCCAATAAATTAAAAATTGGATCCATTATCCAATTGCAAAAGCATAAAAATGATGAGTTGATGGATGAACTATCCCATACCTGAGTCCATCTTTGGATTGGTGCATCAACACTATACTCTAAAATAAACAATTCAAGCTCTTTATCCATAGATTCCCTATTATAATATAGAATCATATACATCAGATAAGAATAATGCTTGAAGGTAGGTACTGGGGCATCTAACTATATCTCCACTAGTGCAGCATGAATAGCATCAACTATGTATCCCACATAGTCATAATCAATATTAACCTCCAGGTGTTGAATGTTCATAGCCATCATGAGTACATCTTGAGGCACTGTAGAATCTCCATCAAAACATAAAAATATGCTCAAACCATACACCATGCACTTTATGTAGTGATGAAATAGGGATAAGTCAAAAGGTGGTTTGAGATTGTCTGGGAATTTTACCAGGTGCCTATATACTCTAGGCATGAATTTGGGCATTTCATATTTCTTAATCAAATTCTCTCTCTTGACATTGTCTACCTGAAACTTCTTTAAATCAATATCTGTGCATAATGCACTAGTGATTATGAATAGTTCTGCCAATGACCTCCTGTCTATGGAAACTAGGGTCTCCTTATTCTTCCTCCTGATTACCCTAGCTACTAGGAAGTAGTTCTTAGCTAGTTCCCTAATAAGGCCTATGTTAACATAGATATCAGGCACAATCAATTTCTCCATATTCAAATCCCATGGATTGCAAATGGGGACTGCTTTAATCCTATTATTCCATAAATAATGGAACAAGGTATTACCAGAGTAATTTAAGGTGACCAGGTTTCTGCATTGGCACCATCTATCTTTCCATTCATCCCAATTCGCACTGTTTGTATTCAGAGTCCCAGGCAGCAACTTGGAAAATTCTTCCATGTATCTTTTTGGTGTAACCTCCTTCTTTTTAGACCCATGTGAAGCAGCGGGAACAATAGCTTGAATCATACTTCCTCTTCAAATTACTATCTCAGACAAACTATTCCAGACAAATAAGCTTTATCGCTCTTTACATAAAACCTTAGGATGCAGAAATAAGAGTTGTACAAAATCAAGCTCAATCATTCAAACTTATAGTCATCAAATTGGCATCTTGTCCTATTGAATGTCAAATTCTTGCACTTGCAAAATTACACAATCATCTCTCTGTAACTAATGCTGTCATTAATTCAAACTGTATGATCCCTGCTGGAAAATGTACACACCTTATTTTCCTTTTTTCCCTCATAGGATTGAAATGAACCACATGTTAATTTTTCACCAGCTCATTGTACCTTTCTTATATTCAAATTTGTTCTCATGAGTGAGCGACAGGACCTTTCTTTCTATCATTCACGCACTCGCACTCTATCTTTGTTTTAGCTTATATGTTCCATGACCAGGCGATGACGTAACTGATAGCTTCATTATTTCACAATCATGCACTCACTATCCCTTAATTATTTATGTTTGTATTTGAGCGAGTAAGTGACATCACTTTTGTTCTCATCAATCATGGGCTTGCCACTCAGAACTTTACTTACATTGAGATTCTGCGAGTGAGCGACATGATCTCCATTACTTCGTCACTTCTTATTCTCACACTTGCTGAACCTCACTTATCATGTCTTTTGCTTGAGGGAGTGAGCGGGTTTTCAAAACAATCATATATTACTTTCTGGTATCACCATGGCTTTCTGATTTGTCTTTATATCTCAACGGGTGAACGACGCTTACTTTCTTTATGCATTTTAACTTAATCTCCCACTCGCACTACAATATTTTCCAACTCATAAGAATTAGTGAGTGAGCAATGACCCTTTTTTCATTGTGTTGCATACTCACTACTGATATTTCCTTATTAATGAATCCTTCGCGACTGACCGAGTGCCTTTATCATGTATTAATCACTCGCTCGCTAATCTTTTTTGAGTGTGTTTTCTTCATGGGTGACTGAGTGACAAATTTCCACTTTCCTCATTGTTCCCCCACAAGAACCTTTTCACTTGACTTTATACCTGAGTGAGTGAGCGATAACTTATCCTTTCTTTCATCACACACTCACGAGCTTAAAATTGGAGACAACAAGTCATTAGTGAGTGAGCGGGAACAAAACTTAAACATTTAGTCGCGCACTCATGTACTTTATAACATTGTATATCCACTGTATGACTGGGAGATAAGGATCATTTGATAATGAATGCATAATACATCACGTACTCATACTTTACAAAACATAATAGTCAAAACTTGCGCGAGTGAGCGCTTTCTAGAATATGACTTCATCGCGCACTCGCGGTTTCAAAAGATATACATAATCATTAAGCCTGAGTACGTGATCAACCTTAACTTATGAAACTCGCTCAGTCGTGGACCCAAAAATGAAAGACTTAGAACCACAACGATTACGCGATACTTCAAAAACTCAAGTCATCGCTAACTCGCTGAGATTTCTAACAAAGAACCTGATCACCCATGAGTGAGCGACCAACAAAACAAAACCTACTTTCTTAGTCGCATATTACTATCTTGAATTCAAAAATGCATCATGACTACGTGATTAAGACTGATTAGTGACCTAGTCGCTCACTCTCATACCTAACTTGACTTGATAAGACATGACCGTGACTGCGGGATTAATACTCAAAATTTAGTCGTCGCTCACTCGCATACTTAACTTGACACTTTAAAAATCAGTGTGGGTGTACGAATAAAGCTTAGAACATGGTAGTTTGAACATTTTACCACAAAATTAACTTATTGACATGTGACCACATGGATTTGATCCAAAAGACGTGGGAAAATTTTCCAAAGCATGGGAATTTGAAAAATTTGATGTGCAGTGCTAACACTACACACTACAAGATCCTTAAGTAGATAATCCAATAGAATCAATATAATATACAAAGCATTTTAATCTAATGTAGGATCAAAGACTTGTAGAATACACATATGTATAAGAAAAACTCATACAGTAAGCCAAAAAACTTATAACTCAATTGATAACACAAAGGAGAGACTTAAAATATGAGAAGACTTATATTAAGTATAATGAAATCTTGTTTCTACATCAATGTGACAAAGAAATACAAAATAAGAAAATATGCAAAGGATCATAAAACTTTCTATTCTGTCTAAATACAATCTGAAGAAAAATAGCTAAATCCTAGACTAGAAATAAGTATAAGTCATTCTCCAGCCCCCTCTAAATGGTCTTGAAAATTCCTTTATAGGAATAGAAATGAAACAAGCTTTAGACCATTTAGGGTTAGGGTTTACAACCAATCAATGTAAGAATTCAATTTTGTGATCAAGTTGAAACCCTATCTTTCTCTTCAATCTATGCAAATCTGATATGAAATCGATTGACCTAGTCCATGGATGTGAGAAAAGTACCCTGAGGTGAAATAAATTCCAAGTCATGACACAGATAGTGTAACACCCCAAAATTGGCATCTTGCAACCTTAACCAATTTTGTTGAATTTGTCATTCTTCTGGATCATTAAAGTCCTACTGTACTAGGCAATTTTAAGTTTTTGACTGACTCTACTCGACCTGAGTGTCAAATGTAGAAAATCCTAAATCTGCATTAATCATACATCATGTTTAATTCCTAAATATCTATTGGCTAAATAAACCCTATGATTGAATTAATTTAATTATAAAGTCCTAGCACTGTAATAAAATTAAATTCACCCTCTTTAGCTGAGACACATGAAAAAGGAATTAAATAATATTTAATTGTTAAATAAATATCCTCATTTTCAATAATTAAATTTAAATATTCAAATAATTGAGAAAAAGAAATTATGAGGTCATATTTATTTAATTAATTGAATATTCTATCGAAAATCTTTCTTTTATTCAGAAATGGAAACTTTGAATTAATTGGCTTTAAAGAGAAAGAAAACAATTTAATTCAAATAAAACAGAATTAAATCAAAGGAAGAAAACAGTTAAAGCAGGAAGAAAACAATTTATTGTATTCTTTTGAATAAAGCTTTCTATTCTAAACTGGCTTTTCTATCTATTTTATTTCAAAGAGGAAAGTTTCTATTCTAATCATCTCAGAGTCTATAAAAGAACTCTCATTCATCATTCAAAACCCCCACTCACTTTTATGCATTGTTAGAATACTGAATTATTGTCTCATTTCTTAATATCTCATATAGAATAATTTCATATTGCAATAAGATAGTTTCAATTTCTAGAATAATTGCATTGATCATCATGTCTTAGAT
>MU225506.1:224076-237080 GCA_018584345.1 Thuja plicata | reverse complement strand
TCAGGTCGAGTAGAGTCAGTGAAAACTCAGAATTGCCTAGTACAATAGGACTTTGATGATTCAGAAGAACGACAAATGCAACAAAATTGGTTAGAGTTGCAAGATGCCAATTTTGGGGTGTTACAGAATCATGCAGACAGGCAGGATGAATAATCTCATATTCAGTCTTGTGTGTACCTAGTTAAGAAGGACTATGTTGAAGTTTATGGTGAATTAACAAGGCAAAATTTACCACATATAGATAGTAGCTAAACATAAATGTAGAAGAGACCAGGCCCCTCTATATGCATTTATCCATCTGATTATGAACCCTATCTTCCAATTTTGATCTTTGAATGCTTCTTACCATATCAAATTTCAATCCCTAAATTGTTCAACAGTCATGCAAAGTCGATCCATAAGATCATATCATGACATTAATGTCTCAAAGATAAAATATTTGTCGACCGCCATGAAAACCCATTGAGAAAACATGTAAATATTTGAATTTCAGTTACAATGGTCACAAGTGGCACATAAAATGACTTGGATGGCTGAGATTTAAACCATGTTCAACTTTAAAATGCATTCATAGATTCCCTTTAAGTTATCTGGGCTGAGGATCTGGTTTTTCTAGGTGTCGCACAGGCGCGATGCCTCGAAAACTATCTTCCCTACATCTTTTCCTTTTAAGGGTTTTTTTCCTACCATCAGATTAAAATTAACTTACGATGCCATACCTTCCTTTATATCTGGTTGGGTCCCATCTTTATCCATGTGTTACACAGGTGCAATGTGTCGAACACTATCTGACAATCATATTGGCTTCAAGGGTTTATGCCCACCGTTAGATCAAAACTAACTTGACTGACCTTTATATTAACCTCAGATCTGAAAACCATAGGACCCACTAACTAGAAGGACATGTGGCTACGAAGCATAATGCCTTAAACATTAGATCTTTCTCATCTTTCTTTTGAGGCTTTATGCTTGCGACAAGCTCTTGTGCAACCTGACCAGTCTTTAATCTTTTTCAAATGGGCCCTCAGACCTGACAACTGCCACACATTGTAACAGTGTAAATACCTTGAATGTTAAATATCTTCATCTCCGTGATCAAGGGATAGCATCGGCCATAGATCTTCCTTGAACTTTCTATCCTTTTAATTGTCCTTTGAAGAACTAGGACCATGATGTCAACAATGCTAGGTGGAAAAAGGGCATGATGCCCTGATCAGTATCTGTCATGCATCTCATCTTTAAGGAGTCACAACAACCACATGATCTTCTGAAACTTAACCACTGATAAATCAACTACAGATGGGCATGAGACCTGAAAACTTTCCACATGTCAGCTAAGCGTGATGTTTTAATGAATCAAAACCCTACATCTCTTGATCTAGGCAATGCACTGACCGCATGATCAAATCTAACTTGATTACTGATTAGCTTCGCTTGATCCCTGACCGTGGTCCCACCAATTTCCACTCGTCACATAAGCACAATTCCTCGATTAGTAAAGAACTTCATCTGTGTGGTTAAGGGATAGTGCTCACCATTGGATTATAAGAAATATGCTCAGTAGATATAAAGGGTAAGTATTTCAGAGACTTAAACTTAGGACTTAGGGAAATTTTAAAATGAACCTCGCTTGACTTAGGAAACATGAAACCTAAAGGTTTAAGTGATAAAGTGGCCCTGCTCGACAACATGAAATTAAACACATGGGTTTATAAGATTTAGGTGGCTTGGAAAAGTAACTTGAAAATATAACAAGTCTTTGAGGATGTAGGTTTTTAGGGTTTTTTATGAATTTGAACCAAGGGTTTAGGGCTTTAGGCCAAAGACCTAATAAAATTTGCAAAGACTGGAGGAAAAGGTATGGAACCTTGAATTTTTTTTGAATGGGTCTAACATAACTAAGATATATGTTATTGAGGAAATTCATGACATAGACAAGTATACATTAGATCAAGTGTATGAAGAAATCTCTTCTTTTGAGATGTGTCAATTTAAATTGGATAATGTCAAAAAGGGAGTTGCATTCAAAGATAGTAAGAAGGTAGAACATGAACCTAAAAAATAATAATGATCCTAATGATGCAGAACCAAAATTTGTGAGAAGACTGGAGAAAGGAACTAAAAAATAAAAAGGTATGTTACCCTTTATATGTTTTAATTGTTGGAGAATTGGTTATTATCAATCTAGATGTACTTTAAAAGAAGATAAATATAGGAGGACAAATGATGAAAATAAAAGATACAATAACTATAGAATGGTAAATGACAAATAAAGACCCACAAGAAACTTTTATTCAAACAAAATTAGTCACTCAACAAAAGAAAAAGATCTTTGATGACTCAAATTATGAAACATTGTTTATGGTTGTGAAACAGGATGATCCTAATAAATCATATACTCTATATATTGATGAAAATAATTAAAGATCATTGATTCTGTGAACTATTCTTCATGCAAAATAAGAATGAAAAGAATGCATGATTAATAGTGGATGATCAAATCATATGACTAGTGATAGGAAAAAAGTTATTTACCTTGAAAAATGAAGTGGTGGATCTGTTAAGTTTGGTGGTAAGAAAAATAAAAATAATGTTTACTATGGTTGTGTATCAACACATAATCCTCTCAATGTCAATCACATATGTAACAAAGGATATGAACATACTTTTCATGATTTAAAATGTGAAATTATAAATGGCAAATTAGGATGACTATTTGTTGAAGGAATAAGGATTGATGGAAAATAAATTAACTAAAAGAAAATAAAAAAAAGAAGCTATATAATGGCTCAACATAGTGAATTCTGGTTATAACACAAAACAATGGGAAATATTAACTTTGCCAACATGGTAAGCATTATTTATAAAAATGTAATAAGGGATTTGACAAAGCTCATTATGCCTAATAATGTAATACAAAAAGAATGTCAAATTGGGAAGTGAACAATGATCATATTTGAAAATAATAAATTTTCTAGTATAAGACCTCTAGAGCTAACATGCAATGTGCAAACCTACTAGAAAAAGAGGTCTGGATTGTGAAAGGTGTGGCATGTTTCTTATTAATTGTTACTCTAGAATGGCAGGGGTTACTTTATTAAAAGAAAAATAAAAAACTCTAGATATATTTATAGTTTTCAGTTCTATGGTTGTGAATGAAATTGATGTTAAGATTAAGTATTTGAGGTCTAATAGAGGTGGGTAATTTACACCAAACAAGTTTGAAATATTTTGTAAAGTACATGGAATTAAGAGACAACCATTTACACCTCAGAAAACTTTGTGCACCTAGGAATCCTTAGCAAAATGGGATTATGAAGAAAGAATAAAACAATTTAAGAAATGTCTGGGACAATGTTGAAAGATGCTATCTTAATTGATATACATTGGAAAGAATTTTTTCTTAATTTTTATATATTCTTAATTGTGTACAAGTGAGGGTCAATCATTCTAAGACCTCTTATGAGCTATGGCATGGGAGACTTGCTACTGTCAAATAATTTAGAATCTTTGGAAGTAAATATTACATCAGGAGAGATGAAGAGATTGAAAAGAATGACTCAATAATTAATGAAAGTATTTTTTTTGGATATACAAAAGAAGAAAACCATGCAGGTGTTGCAACAAAAGAGTCAAAATAATTGTGAAAATATTAAATGTTAAAGTGAATGAAGAACACAATCAAGTAGCTCCAAAACCTAAGATTTGTGAGATAGAATGTGTCCCTTACACTACAAATGAGAAATAATATGAATACAAGGAAGAAATAGATTCACAAGAAAATGAATTAGAGAAATTACCTAAGAAACTATCATAGTGTAACACCCCACTAAGAATCCCAAGACAATGAAAACTAAACTAACTAAATGACATAGATTTGTTTTTTTTAATTGCAAGTACATCTTCATCTAACATTATGATTTTATTTTCATACTATGAATTTAGAATTAACAATATTTCACAATTGTATGTATTAAGGTCATAAAAAAGAGATAAAATTTATTTCTAGCCTATGTCCTCTAAGATTATTTATGTCTCTACATAAGAAACTCATTTACAATACCATCTAACTATTTAACATCATAAGTAATTTTATTCCTTAATTATGAACATTAATATTATCATTATCTCTAGATTCATTTTAACATTGATACCAAGTCTTCATAACTTCTACTTCACATAGCGATAATATCTTAAAATTCCAAAGCATGAAATACATATAACTTATTGTAGACACCTTAAAATGCCCTAATTCCTCTATTTATTAAATTATTTATTTAATTAATTGATTAGTCTTTTCCTTTGTTATTTAAATAAATATTCCTATTTATTCAAATAATTCATTATCCTTTTCTTTCTAAAATTAAATAAATTCTAATTTAAGCCTTTTCTCTAAGCCTATTTCCTCTATTTATTAAATAAGCACTTTTTTTAAATTTTCTAAATTCATTAACCCTCTTCTTTTTTTTTTTAACCACTCAAGTGAAATCACATGGGTCAACTCCTAAAGTTTTCTACACACGCCACCTATCATCCATCTCTTCATTTGATCACTACCACTTAAAAAGTCAACAACTCCCTTCTGTTGGCAAGTTGACTCCCAGGGAGTATATGACTTATTTTGTGTTGTCATTATGGCAACAAAGTCATATGAAAGTTTGACAGCAAACTATGAAGTGGAAATTGACTAAGTATAGAAGATAGGACAGAACAGTGATTTGCAGTTGATCAGTGCACCAGCGAACGTGCATACGATCACATCTAGATATGCATGTTCAGACTTAAGTTCTATGGTATGTTTTTGTGCTTTCCCTAGACACACATGGTTAGATATGTCAGTACAGATAAGTTATAGAAAGAACAATGATACTAGTAGTTCAGAAAATAGAGTATGAAGCCGACTTTAGTTTTTGGATCAGCGTATAATATTTTATTATGTAAAGGCCAAGCGCCAATTATAGTATGTTTTTAATCATGTCTTGATTACTATTGTAAACATGCTTGAAGCCAATTTATTTGGAATCATTGTGAATATTTTTTTTGGGCCGACTAAGGTCTTGTTTATGGTCACATTTATTCAAGAATGAACACACACACACACACACACACACACACACACACACACACACACACACACACACACATATAGACACACACACACATATATATATATAGACACACACACACACACACACACACACACACAGCATGCAAAGTTGTATTAGAAAGTATCATCGAAAATATACAGAGCAGAGATATAAAAGAACAGTATAAGATGTCAGAATGAGATAAATCTCTTTAAGAGTATAAGAGCATTAGCGCATAACAAGAATTGATCAGACAATTGTGTCACTTACAGCAGTTCACTTTTGGACAAAGTGTATATCTATTATCAAGGAGGTTGTAACCTTCATCCTACTGAGCAGTGAGCTTCCTAGACAGTGAGTCCTCACCCCTAACATGGTTATTTGTAAAAGACTCCTAACAGGGTCAGACCCTTAGCCAGGTCATTGTACTTGCATTGTAAAGATTGCTCCTAAAAGGGCAAAGGAACTTTAACAAGTTCATTATACTAGTACAATATTTGTGGGTACTAATTCCCACTAGGGTTTTCCTCTGATCAAGGTTTCCCCGTAATCATATCATGTGTTATGTGTTCTTGTATTAAGATTCAATTGATATATATTTTCTTTATGTTTAAAGTTGCTGAAATATAATAAATAGACAAACACTGATTCGCCCCCCCCCCCTCTCAGTGTTTCTAACAATTGGTATCAGAGCTCTAGTTCTCTGAAAGAAAGTTGAACCACTTGAGGAGATCATGGATTCAACAGAAGTAAAAAATATGAAAAACAATCTTGAAGTGGCCCTTGAAGATCTTGACAGATCTGAAAAAGAAAATGAGGAACTTAAACTAAAAGTTGATGGCTCTCAAATTCTTATCAAGAAATTAAGGAAAGATCTAAAAGATTTCTCTACCAATGATTTGGGAAAAATGGTCAAGAAGCTGAATGAAGAAAACATGTCTTTGAAAGATAAAATTGAAGATCTGAATGAACAACTTATAGATAGCCTAACAACCATTGAAGAAAATACTAAAGAGAGAAAACAATTATATGATGAACTTATGCAAGAAAACTTAAAAATCTTGGAATTAGAAAACATCAAGAAAAAGATAGAATCTGAATTATTAGGAGCAAAAGATAAGATTGACAAACTACACACAAGTTCTGATATGATTCAATCACAACTGTATGCACAAAATTTAAAAGGTGATACCACTAGTATGGGATACAGTGTAGCTCAAAATCAGTTCAATACAAGAAAGAAAGAAAGCACAAGAAGTATCTAAAAAAGAAAAGAAAGAGGAGAATATTGTAGAGACTAAAACTGAACCACCTAAAGATGAACTCAAGCAAGATACCAGAACTTGTTATGCTTGTAACAAGCATGGACACTTGGCAAGATATTGTAAAGAAGTATGGCATTTTAATGGTTATTGTTACTCCTATAATAAGTTTGTTCATAGGGCTATTCATTGTAGGACAAATCAAAGAAATCAGTCACAACTGAACCAAAGGAATCAGACTCAATACAATCATAAAAATCAACCTCAAAGAAACTTGTAGAACATTACATGTCAGATATATAATTACAATGGAAACACAGCTAAGAAATGTAGCATGATGAATAATAACATCAGACCTCCTATCATTTGTCATTCATGTGGAAAAGATGGACACATCTCAAGATTTTGCAAGTCAAGAATACAAAGACAAGAAAATCCTAAAAAGTCTCTTTTTGAAGAATCAGGAGAAGTTAAGTTTGTGCAAGCTAAAGCTAATTCAGATAAAATTTGGGTTGAAGTAAAGAAAGATAATGAAGAGAACAAGGTAGTGGATGCACCTTCTACTTCTGGGTAGTTGACCCTCATGGTCTTAGGGGGAGCTATTCTAGCTCTGAACCCCTGTGTGGCTGGTATACTCACCTCCAAGTATGCACCTATGGATTCATGTATGTAATCAAGAAATAAGGTTGTATGCATACACACATTGCCTTTACTTCGCTCAGAATAAATTTTGAAATTCTCTCTATAAACCACTTTATGGAAACGAGCATTAAATGCAATAAACCTTTATATAAATTGGTAAAAGATTTTTAAAACCTCACTTTGCATTTGATATTGAGCATTTAGAGATCACTTGAGAATTAAGCATCAAAACACTATAGGTTAAGGAATTGGCTAGTTTGTAAACAGATTAAAGACAATAACAAAACCCTAGCAATTGCATCATTTTAAAATCACCATAAAACCCTACTTAATCAAGTTGCAAGTAAGTATGGCAACCCCTATTGTATTTGACATTGCTAAAAGGAAGAGATTTGTCTTTAAGAAGCATCCATTCAAGTCTATATTAGATGATGTTGAAGGAGCATTCTATAAGACTCCTCTTGGAGTGGTACACATGGAAGAAATTCGTGCTTACATCTACTGTAAGAAGGAAACCATTGGGGAAAACATCATAGAAACTCTTATGGCTTCAATGATGCAACCAGACTATTCATTTAAGGATGAATACGTGCATCTCATTGATAACCCTATCTTTGAGTAGTCTAACGCACATGAGTTCTATGAGATAGAATGGGTTAAGATATTACTAAGCAGGATACATGATGACCTATATTGGATTGGTGAGGTTCCTATCCGCATTACTGTAGACCTAATTCATGAGTTGACTAGACTTCCTAATACTAGACTAGTACTTCCTACTGGTAAGGATGTTAAGAAGTAGGTTGAACAAGTTTTCTTATCTAGAAGTGATAGACATGGCATGATAGTTGATCCCATTGAGGCCGATGACATTAAGTTGGTTACTATGATTCTAGTTTACAAGTTCCAACATGTAAGAAAACTGAATAGTGTATTCGCAGCTACTGTACTGGCAGCAATTAATATAGTAAAGGATAATACTCAGTATAACCTATGTGAGATATTGTGCACACAACTGATTGATAACATTAGAGCTATCAAGCATGACAAGAGAGAAATATTTAGATTTGGCTCTCTGATCATCTGTCTCTACTTCCACATTGTTGGTAAAGTTGCCAATCTTTACCTAGATAGGAGTAAACCTACTATGTCTCAGATATCACTAAAAGCTACATCAGAGAGTAGTGCAAAATATTCTATGGACATGGATATCAAAACATTAAGGATCAAGATGCAGAAGAGGTTCAAGATACCTGAGAAGATAGTTGAGAAATACAAAGATACCATATTATTCATGGTGGAGACTGATTGTACTTGCATGAAGGCGGTTGAGCCTAGAAGAAAATGGATTCACCCTCTCGGATATAAAGTTGAAGAACATGTTTTGGAAGGTTATGCACAAGTCCTATCTGCGCCTAAGGATCCCAATGAACCTAGATGGGGTACTTACAGAGAAAAGACAAATCAAGTTGATTCTATCTTATACAGTGTAGACAAAAAAAGGAAGGCATCAAGGATTACCTCAAATATCCTAAAAGTTCATGGTGTTACACAAGAAGACCTAGACAGAGCTAGGGAAGCTAAGATAGCTAAAGAACTTGAGAAAACTCCATTAAAAGTAAAAATGGAAAATTTTGATTATATGCCTAAGAAGAAGAAGAAATCTGACAAAGATACATCTAGGCCATCAACCACCATTGATCTAGAATCCTCTATACCTTCTGTACCCATAAAGTTAACCAGAAGGAAGAATCAAGTTCCTACAAGTCATCAATCCTTAAGGGCCATAAGGAGCAAGGTAAAGAATACTCAAGCCCCTCCTGAGGTAGGATTTAGATCTAGTCGAATAGTTCTAAAGAACATAATTGTTAATTTAGGAAGACTAGAATCTATCAAGAGATAGACAAATCTAAAATTCATTCAATGATTATATCTCATATGATCAAGTTCAAAAATTTAGTATTCAAACTCAAGATAGTTATACTAGACAAAGTATGGAACATACTGGACCTATTAAAGAGGCAAGTAATTGAAGAAGATATGAGGATAAGAGAAGAGACATTAGACAGTCTTCTCCCTATTTTCTCACATGATGAGAAAGATATACTATTGGATTTAGTAAAACCTCATGTCAGAACCAAAACTAGAACACTTCATATCATGAACAAAGAGTATGATTTGGTTGGAGAAGAGAATCAGAAAGAATTTGATTGTGTATTTTTGGATAGACATATGTATCCAAAAATGGCACCTACAACAAAGATGACACCTGCTCCTACCAAATTGAACAAAGAACCAGTTATTCAAAGTGCGCCTATGATAGGTCCATAGGATTCAACACCCAAAATCATATCACCTTCTAATACAACCAAAGATTCAGAAGAAACTATTGTGATTGATGATGTCAAGATATCCATGACCGCTTTTGACAATGACATGGACAAACTTGAAAAAGCATTTGTCAACACTGAAGAGATAAAGCAGGTATGCACTGATAACACATCTTTATAGAAAGATGAAGTTGCCTCTAGAGATTCAAACAAAGAGGAAGACAATCAATCTAATGAGCCACCAGTTATGGATATTCCTATAAAAAAGTGAAAATATGGATGCTAGTCAAAATGTCATATTGACTCCACCCATCAAACCATCATTGTTGTCAAGCTTGACCCCTGAAGAAATAATGTTAGATGCTTGGGAAGAAGAAGATTTGATTAAAATCAGTGTGTTGGCCATGGAGAAAGAAAAAGAGAAACAAGTCATGAGAAACCCTCTCTTTTTGGAAACAGTGAACATTTTGAATGACATAGTGCCAGTAGACAAGAAAATGGCTAAGATTCAGTCTGTTGATGATGTTGACAACATCTTGACAAGTTTCAAATCACATTTCACAAGTTTAGTAGACTCTGCAACTAAAATTGAAGAGGATGAGTACAGGAAGGGAAGATTAGATGAATTGTCAAAGAATTTCTCCCTAGATCTGAACTCACTAAATATTGGTCAAGCAATCTTGAAAGAACTTGTAGCTAAAGGAAGAAATGTAGTAACAAACTATATGGAAAGAGTGAAATTCACCTCAAAGCACATCAAAACGATTGAGGAAGATGACATCTTGGTTGATAGTGTTAGAAAATCAATTGAAACATCCTTGCAAGATATTAATATTTGCAACAATATCTATCAAGGTTAGTTGGACAAGATTCAAAAGGTAAAGTTTGAGATCAACGAGATAAGAATCAGGCAGACTCAACTAAGAAATGCACTGGTGCCCTCTCTAGCAGTCTTGAATGAGAACATAAAATAGATAGAGACAACAATTGCTACATATGATCAGGGTCCCTACATGGATTTGACCAAAATGGAAAAGCTTACATATGCTTTATGTGCCCTTCTTCAAACAGTTGATGGACTAAAGGCATTCTGGAAGCAAGAGATCAAGAATCTGCAGATAGCCTATCCAGATGTATACTCAGAGTAAGTACTCAAGGACTTACAATTTTGGACACCTTTGTCATTAATGTCAAAGGGGGAGTAATGTATATAAATAATATGTTTATATATAGGGAGTAGTGTATGTATATGTTAAAATGTATAATGACATACAATTTTTTGTGTTAGTCAATTTTGAGTAACTTGGCCACATTCCTTTGTTTCCATTAATGAAAAAGGGGGAGATTGTTGGAAAGTTGACTCCTAGGGAGTATATGAATTATTTTGTGTTGTCATTATGGAAAAAAAGTCATATGAAAGTTTGACAGCAAACTATGAAGTGGAAATGGACTAACTATAGAAGACAAAACAAAATAGTGATTTGCAATCGATCAGTGCACTAGCGCATGTGCATACGATCACATAAGGATATGCGCATTCAGACTTAAGTTCTCTGGTATGTTTTTGTGCTTTCCCTAGACATGCATGGTAAAATATGTTAGTACACATTAGTTATAGAAGGAATAGTGATACTAGCAGTTCAAAAAGTAGAGTATGAAGCTGACTTCAATTTTTGGATCAGCGTATAAGATTTTATTATGTAAAGGCCAAGCACCTATTATAGTAGGTTTTTAATCATGTCTTAATTACTAATGTAAACATGCTTAAAGCCAATTTGTTTGGAAGCATTGTGAATATTTTTTTTGGGCCGAATAAGGTCTTGTTTATGCTTGCGTCTATTCAGGCATGAACATATATATATATATATAACATGAAAATTTGTATTAGAAAGTGTCATCAAAAATATATAGAGCAGAGATATAAAAGAATAGTATAAGATGTCAAAATGAGATAAATATCTTTAAGAGTATAAGAGCATCAATGCATAACCACAACTAATCAGACAATTGTGTCACTTACAACAATTCACTTTTGGATATAGTGTATATCTATTATCAAAGAGGTTGTATCCTTCATCCTACTGAGCAGTGAGCTTCCTGGATCGTGAATCCTCACCCCTAACAAAGTTATTTGTAAAAGACTCCTAACAGGGTCAGACCCTTAACCAGGTAAAGACTTCTCCTAACAGGGCAAAGGAACTTTAACAGATATTTGTGGGTACTAATTCCCACCTGGGTTTTCCTCTGATCAAGGTTTCCCCGTAATCATATCATGTGTTATGTGTTCTTGTATTAAGCTTCAATTGATATATATTTGGTTTATGTTTAATGATGCAGGAGCATCCCAGGGTAGTTGGCTATCCTGCATGTTTGGGAGATTTGATGGAGTTGTGTGGACTTATTTTCATGTGTGAGGGGTTTGGTAGAGTTGGATAAACCTACTTGGGTCTTGGGAAATTGGTTTTGATGTATTTAATGGAACTTGATGGTCTTGGTTGCTTGGCATGGATTGGGAGGAGCTCGGCCTTGCTTAGGAATTTGGTGCCTATTACAAGCCATATAAGTAATTTTCCACAAAAATTTAAAGGATGAAAATTTTAGGGATTGAAGAGGGCCTAGATTTCTACCTATGGTTTGAAGCACGAGTCCTAATTCATCCGGAGCTAGGATATATCATGATTTTACTAAGACATCAATTTTGGGGATTTAATTATTGTTGTTGGCCGACTTGTGACATTTAATTTATGTGTTTATATTTAGTTTATGTTCTGGGCTGACCTGTGGCTTAGATTGGTATAATTAGGGTTTGTGGGGGAAGTCTTTAGTCATTATTCATCCATCCTAGAGTAGAGGAAGAGGCAGAGGAGCGAGTTTTGAGAGGAACTAGTAGCTGTGGCTTGTGAAACAAGGAGATTTCTTGGTGGGCTTGCGAGCACAAGTTTGGATCTTCCTGGAGGTTTCTACCATAGTGTGGCTAGGGTTTGGTTTGGATCTTGTGAGATCTTGTGGATTTCCTCTTGTAATTGCATTTTATTTGACCGTAGCCCAGAAGGCCTTACAGCCAGGCATGTTGGATGAAAATATGATGATTCTATTATGAGTATTTGCATTGTGTGGATCTAAATCTCTGTGTTGCTATTATTTTTTCCATTGTGTGGTTATTTGTTGGGGCTAGGACATCTCCATTGGGGATTCTCCTACCTTTCACTTCATCAAGTGGTATCAGAGCAAAGGTTGTTCCTGAGTGTGTGGACAGAGCACCGAAGGTGAGGCAGTTTGCACCAGGACTGTGGAGAGGATTTTTGAAGATTTCAGATGATGGCTCCGAGAAGATAGAACCCTAGGGAAATGGATGATCTTCATGATACTGTGGAAGAAAGGGTCTTAGAAAATTTTAGGGCAGAACTCAAATCTGAGCTTGCACTAATGAAGAGTGATATGATTGTTGAGATTGTAAGTGCTTTAGGTGGTGTGCCTCAACATGTGGGTACTGGAGATGGTTATGAGGAAGATAATGAAGACTTTGAGACTACTAGATCAAGTGGTAGAGTTGAACAAGATGAGAGACCTAGTAGAAATAGGGTTGTTCAATTGGATAGATCTGGACCTCAGTTGAAGCTGAAGCATAAGATGGAGGTTTCTAATTTCTCGGGTACTTTGAATCCTGAAGACCTGATTGATTG
>MU225506.1:183178-223789 GCA_018584345.1 Thuja plicata | reverse complement strand
ATCAATGGTTTGAGATTCAATATTTAGGATGAGGTTGGTATGTTGAATATTTCTTTAGTTGAGGATGCCTATCAGTATGCTTTGAAGGCTAAAGAAAAGTTGAAAAGGAAGAATCAAGGTAGTTCCCTACAGAAGGAGAAGCAGGACTATTCAGAAAAGGCTAAACCAAATGCAAAAGATGAACCAAAACCTGTTGATCAAAAGAGAAGGGCAGGTAAAGGTGAATTTAGGGGTACTTATTTCAAATGTCATAAAGATGGACATCGAGCTTATGAATGTCCACAAAAGGATGTACAGAAGAAGCAACAACAGAACAAGGGAAAGAGTTTACAAAATGAGGGTTTGGAGGACATGTATGTGAAGAACCATTTGGGGATTTATGTGTTGAATCCTAAATGATTTTCTTCCAGCTATTGAGAATATCTTTTCGCACTTGGGGAGTCTGATGTAGGAGCATCCCAGGGTAGTTGGCTAGCCTACATGTTTGGGAGATTTGATGGAGTCGTGTGGACTTATTTTCATGTGTGAGGGGTTTGGTAGAGTTGGATAAACCTACTTGGGTCTTGGGTAATTGGTTTTGATGTATTGAATGGAACTTGATAGTCTTGGTTGCTTGGCATGGATTGGGAGGAGCTCGGCCTTACTTAGGAATTTGGTGCCTATTATAGGCTGTATAAGTAGTTTTCCACAAACATTTAGATGATAAAAATTTCAGGGATTGAAGAGGGCCTAGATTTCTACCTATGGTTTGAAGCACGAGTCCTAATTCATCTGGAGCTAGGAGATATCGCGATTTTACTAAGACATCAATTTTGGGCATTTAATTGTTGTTGTTGGCTGACTTGTGACATTTAATTTATGTGTTTATATTTAGTTTATGTTCTAGGCCTACCTGTGGCTTAGATTGGTATAAGTAGGGTTTGTGGGGGAAGTCTTTAGTCATTATTCATCCATCCTAGAGCAGAGGAAGAGGCAGATGAGCGAGTTTTGAGAGGAACTAGTAGCTGTGGCTTGGGAAACAAGGAGATTGCTTGGTGGGCTTGCGAGCACAAGTTTGGATCTTCCTGGAGGTTTCTACCATAGTGTGGCTATGGTTTGGTTTGGATCTTGCGAGATCTTGTGGAGTTCCTCTTGTAATTGCATTGTACTTGGCCGTAACCCAGAAGGCCTTACCGCCGGGCATGTTGGATGAAAATATGATGATTCTATTATGAGTATTTGCATTGTGTAGATCTGAATCTCTGTGTTGTTATTTTTATTTTTTTCCATTGTGTGGTTATTTCCTAGGACTAGGAAATCTCCATTGGGGATTCTCCTACCTTGCCCTTCATCATTTAAAGTTGCTAAAATATAATAAATAGACAAACACTGATTCAGCCCCCCCCTCTCAGTGTTTCTAACACCTTCAACCTCTTAATCCTAGCCACTCATCCCTTTTGACTCTTAATCTCCTTCTCCCAAGACAAAAACCTACCTAACCCCTAGAAAAATCTATTAAAATGTGGCCTCACTCCTCATTAGCAACTCAAAAAAATCATTCTTGAGCACTTGCATTCTAGAGAACTTAAGCACTTAAAAAATTCATTGTAGCTTATATTTCTTTGAAGCATTTGCATTAGATAGTATATATATTACATGTTATGTAATGGAATCAATCTAGTTGGTTTTTCATCTTGCATTGCATTTAATTTCTTAGCTTTAATCTTGTATCCTTCATCTTTAGATTAATCTTTGCATCAAACATCTTGTGAAGTTTGGGGCAAGCTCCTTATACTTGTGCTCAATCCCTTCAATCATCTGTCCATTTAGCTTGCATTGTAGCTTTCATTTCTATTTTCATTTAATTTTTATAATGGGATTATTGTATTTTAAAGGGTGAGCACACCTATAAATTCTCTAAGAGAGAATTAAACAAGGTTGATCGGGTGCCCTTTTTTTAGCTCATCAGAGGTTATGGTGAAAATTTTAGTGTGTTGTGAGTTTTTTTTAAATTTGTTTAGTATAGGTTGAATCTTTGTTTTACCTAACTTTTCATGTTTTAGGTTGCAGCGCACTAACAAGGTTTTTACTGCTTACACATATAACTTCATCTAACTTTATCCATTTATTACATGAATATATCTTACATAAAATATAATATAAATGTCCTCCATCCTAATCAAAACTACATAGTACATGATTACATTTATATCATCATAAATATAAATACATCATTCTCCTCATGGACTATCCAAATACAACAACAAATATAGTGAAACATGGCATGTCAGAAGAGGCCTAATACAAATGGATCCCTCCTTGCAACAAGAATAAGGATACAAGAACAACGCACATGAACAAGTCCACTGAACACCAATGGAAGAAGAATTACTACAACCTGACCATGTAGAATACCGAGGCCCATCCCACCATACTAAGGAGATAGACACAAAGCACCACACACACAAGAAATCCAAAACAAGAACAAGGTTGAAACCAACTCAAAGGATGCAAAGGAAAGGAAAGACTCAAATAAAAGTATTGCAAAGGAAACCAACTACCAAATACTAGAGGCACCCTCAAATCCAAAAAATGGAAAACCTAGGAAAAATGTAGGGAAAGTTTCATTGAATAACCTCCATCTTGGGATTCCTTTGACTGGCCACCTTAGGCCCCAACCCCCAAGTGAGAAGTCATGTGGAGCCAAACAATCATTTCATGAGGACAAGGAAGTATGATCATGCTAGCTCAGTAGGAATCATCTCACACTCCCATCCTTAGCTTATATTAGCACTTAAGGCATGCATGATGCATTCATAATTATCTTGTTTAATGTTATACCCAGTCTATTTTATTAATTTATCACTTTATTACAACCCACAATGGTTACAATAGATTGGCCACTTTAGGGCCTCAAACCCCATTAAGAGCCACTCGCCTCTATGCAACTAGATATCCTACCCCTTAATGCTCAAACAATAAAAAATATATATAATCCAACCATGAAAAACATGGATCTTATCAAAATACATCTATAACAATAAGTGATAACAGAAGAATCTGATTTAGGAATTCTTTTTAACAATCCTCTCACATACGGAGTCCTAAACCCCCATAAATATGAGCATAATTGAACATCTGATTTCACAATTGAATCATGATATAAATGAATCATAAATTTAACATTAATTTGATCATAAACTAAAAAAAACACTGGTAAAACAAAGAGTACATCATAATTCTAAGCCTCTTGTACGTTCCAACTACAAAAAATAGGTAAAAAACTCTAAACTAAAACAAAACAATCAAACTAAGAATCAAGCAATGCATATAATTAGTATTCAACACATTTTTCATGGATTCAATGTAATTGAATAACTTTTAATGCATATTAAGATGACTCAACACAATTGGCTATCTTTTAATGTGTTTGACTGGTAATTACTAGGACACGTCATGCAAAATATACTCTAGACTTAGGACTCTCAATAGGTCATCAATTCACACCTGGAATTGAAATTATTCTAAGACACATTTGAGATCTTTCTGATTACCATCTATAAATCAAATCAAATAAACCCTAGGACTTGAAAATGGACACCCAATAGTGAATCTTGTAAAAGAAGCACTTATAAAGTAGAAAGAAACAAGGTAAACATGATGAAATTGAAAGAAATACTTCCATATTTATAGAGTAAAACGTACTAAAAATAAAATACAACATACTATAAAATTAATTATTTTATACTACCAACAAACAAAATTATAAAAATGGGTTGCAAACCCTATCTCAATCCTACAAAGAAATTAGGAGAAAGAAGAAGGATGAGTGTAAATGGAAGTATAAGCAATCAAATCTCAACTCAAAGAAATAGAAACCTCTAAAGATCCAAAAATCAAACTCAATACAATCTAATCTCAGTAATATGCTCATAAAAAATATCCACTTTCAAGCACGAACAAGAATTTGAAAACATGCAATCCAAACTCTTAACAAACCTTCAAACTCTGGAAAGTCCAAAAATTATTAGAATACCAAGCTCTTCAAAAATGAGAATACAAAAACTATTTAATAACTCTTAGAGAAAGGTTTCCTAAATTTCCCAAAAAACCCTACAAAACCTTGCAGGAGAAGAAGAATAAAGCTTCCCTCAAAAATCCAAAAAAGTCTCTAAAAAGAAATAAAACAAAAATATTAAACTAAAATTTCAAAAATAATCCTCTAAATAATATATATTTTACCACATCGAAATATGGATTTAGCAATTAATAAAAAATCCATCAAATAAATTAAATCTAAATGACAGAATATATCTATTTTTATTATATTATTTAATAATATATTTATTCCCACATACAAATATAAATATCCTTAATTAATAATAATAAAATATTAAATAATTAATATCAAATAATTATGAGTATATTTCTTATTAAAATATCCTTACCATAAATAATCTTAATATAAATTATAACACTTATCTATAATTGATATTAGCACATCAATTATTGTTAAGATATAATAAAAATCCACAATAGTAATAATACCAAAAGATCTATTAAGACCAAATCTCACACACACAAAACCAAGGTAAATAGATGTTGTCTTCACGACAATTCTCATAGGGTGAGTCAAGATTGGGAAATTGTCCCTAAGTAGGAAAATTTCTTAGGCTAGGTACAAATTTGGGCATTAATGCTACATCCTCTCTCTTCATACAAACACATCAAAGAAAGATCAACATAAGAATGAACATAAAACATGTCACTATCCATAATCATCCTCAATAACATTATTAGAAACAAGGTTTAGACCAATGAAATCTATCATAAACATGAAACATAAAACATAATCATAAAGAGAACAAAAGTAATGGTCATGTTGGTGTATTTTCTTGCTACCCTTAATTCTAAAAGATCATTGATATTCATTATGACTATCAAGGAACATAATGAAATCAATCATTACTTCATCCACAAACAAAGACAACAAAATCCCAACATTTAAAAGGTCACTGGACCTTCTACACTTCAAACTCCATAAAATTTGGGTGGGTGTACCCCTAATTCATCTACCTACTCAAATAACTCTTATACAACTTCCTCGATAGTTGACAACATGGCTATTATAGATAAAATTCAATAGTTTATCTGACAAAGAAAGCATATGATAGTTTTATATTTTTAGTTTGTTTCACCATACTTCTCATGAATCACCTATGCCGAGGGCCTAATCCACTTGGGTTACAAAGTCACATAAAAGAAGAAAATATTTGATACTAAAGTTCACTTACTGCTCAACATAGAATTTAAAGAAAATATGCCTTACATATAACTTCTCGTTTCTATGAATGACTATTATCAAATTGGTGATAAAATATAAACTCTCACAGTTAATTATCTCAACATATTTAATTCTTTCCTTGAAAGATAGAAAAATATAATAAACTCAATCCTTATAACTCAGAGAGACAAATTGAGAAAAATCCTTAATTTCTATTCAATTCATAAAGAGTACAATTCAATACAAAGACATATCATCAAGATTTAATTGCTAATTTACTATCAAACACTGTACATGGATCTCAGAGAATGCATAAATTCAACATGTATTACATTATTTTTAACATAGACTGACTTCACATAAAAAAAAAAGTGGGAACCCTTCACAAGTGATCTTGGAATTCCTTTTATAAACCAAGGATGCAACAAGCTATATATCACTTAGAAAAAATTTTACAATTTAATCAAAAGGAAAAAGACCCATGAATAGGTAGCAAAATTTGAACTTGATCTTGGGAAATGCACTATAATTTGACTTTGGCACCTTTGTCTATTGATTTTTAAAATAACTTCATTGTGTGTCCTAAAGGTCATCTGCAACTATAAAATAAAATTCAAGATGCCTTTGAATATAGTTATCCTCCCTATTAATATCGCCTAGGTGCCAAGTCATCTAACCTTTAACAAAAAGAAAAAATTGGTGAGAACAAACTACTCAAACAACTTTCTTTTTATTCATCTCCATCTCCCACCTGGAAAATTCTCTATCTAACGTCCATTAAAATAATTTGACAGTCTCTGTCTTGCTAACAAATCCCCTCCAAAAATAATCGGTTATGGCCCTCACATTCCATTAAACTTAACAAGATCCACCTCAGCTCTAAACAAATTATCCAATACATCATTGAAGCCAAGTCTGTCGGTCTGTCAATATCTCTTGTTAAATTTAACAATGTTTTGATGCTACTGACAATCAAATGAAACTCCTCTGTCCATGTATGGATGTCGTTCAAATTTCCCTCTTTATCATAAATTTTATGAATGTAAGAATTATATGACTCCACAAATATATGTAATTTTCCTTTGATTATTAATCCTTACCCTTGATGAATGCAACTAATGTGTTAACTGTATCAACCATATCTTTAGTATCTACAATCTTGTCTAGAAGATCAGGCTTGTAAACCAAAATTGCTATAAGATTTTCCATTAACATATTCTTGTTTGACCATAAAGTAAAAACAAGGTTCAAGAAAGCTATTGCCTCTACACATTTACCTTCAGCAGCTTGCAAGGACATATGATAACTATGGTCAATACCAAATTTTTTCTTTAAAATTTTAATCCTATGTTGTAGAATCTCCATTAATACTTTGACTCCCAAAGTATTCTTTACTTGTTCTTGAAGACATTATATTTTTCCATTAGTATATGCAACGAAAAACATGATAAAAACCATTAGTTTATACTACACCGATAGACAGGGTACAACACTACTCGATGCCAAGGTTACTGATATTGCTAAATACAAAGCATCCCGACGTAACACTATTCAGTATTACCCAATGACAAAAAGAAGAAAGGAACCCAACGAGTAACCAATAGTGCAACCCAACGATACAGTCAAGAGTCAAACTCGAAAGATGAAGGGAACCCAAGGATCAGTTCAATGAAGGAACACCGATAGACTTTCAGTTCACACCAACGATCAGGAACCGACAGTTAGTTACATCCTGCAAAAAGTGGATCTGACTTTCCACGTCAAATAAATCACTGAAGTTTTATATTTATCTTCTTGATTTGTTTTAAATCCATTGTGTAAGGGAAAAAAATGTAATTATTATTGTTTTTATCTATTTAACTAATTTAAAACATGCAAACTAAAGGATTAAGGTCAAGTTGTATACCTTGGATCTAG
Organism: Thuja plicata; assembly: GCA_018584345.1. Taxonomy (NCBI): domain Eukaryota; kingdom Viridiplantae; phylum Streptophyta; class Pinopsida; order Cupressales; family Cupressaceae; genus Thuja; species Thuja plicata. The sequence goes on along the minus strand of MU225506.1, from coordinate 216,609 downwards.
AGTTAACATTGTAATGTGTGATTCTAAAATAGGTCAAATAACCTATATAAATAGATGCTCAATCAATTTTGAACATGTTGTTCGATGATGATTGTAGCCACTGAGAGCATCTTGTTGGAGAGATTGCTACAATGTAGACAATTGTTATTTTGTCATTGATGTCAAACCTTAACTGTTGAGACTATTGTTGTATGTTTGAGTACCTTATCCATTGATTGATGAAGATTTGAAAAGAATGGGATAACAAGAACACCAAGGAAATGGTTGAGTTATGAGTATACACCAGGGTACTTGATCATTTGGCACTATGGAAAAGTGATACATTGTTTATCTAGCACTGAGAGTTCACTGGAAGGTCAATGCTGAGCAAAGAAAACTTGATGCTGAGAAAAGTGAAATGTGATGCTAAGCAAAGCAAAGATGATGTTGAGCGCTAGTGAAATTCTGAGGGAGATAGTGAAAAGCCGAGCAACAATATTTTGATTATTGATGAGATTTGAGATCTATGGTCGACATAATGGATTTTATTGAGATATGCATTATTAATTAAGATTAGTCCATATTCATTTAATGCACAGGAAACCATTATTAGTGCATGGATTCAATGGTTAATTAATGACTGTATTAGAGAAGTAAATTAAATGTAAAGATGGAAAGATCTGTTGGATCTTACCTAACCTAAGATCTACAATCTTAATTAAGAGGAAAAAGATTTATCTGACCTAGATGAAGAGGTATAATATAACCTATTGTGGTTATTGTTATTGTATCCAAGTGTAAGGAGTAGTTGAATGAAAAGTATTGCATGGTTAATTGACTGATTGGAAAGACCTAAACAAAGAAGGCTGAGAAGAGAAGTGGAGAGAGCTTGCTTGATGGATTTCCAAGCAGATTTGAAGTTTGAGATGAAAATGGAGGCTACTCAGTGAATTAGCATTAGAGCTAAAATTGGATCTAGATTTGCAAACTAAGTTGTATGTATCAGATTGCACCTGCTGATTACTTTCTAACAATTGTAAAAGTTCAAATCCTTTAACTAGGTTGACCTAACAGTCATTGTATAAATCCTTTGAACAAGGTGACATTCAGAACGGAATGTTCTAAGTCCTATAACAAGGCCACTCCTAACAGGGGGATTAAATCCTTTAACCAAGTCACATTTGACAGTGTGTTTTGTAACCTTTAACAGGGTTGGCTCCTCACAGGGCATCACTTCAGAAGAGTGAAATTTTGGTAGCATGTTACTGGTGGTTTTTCCCATATTGGATTTCCACATTAAATTATGGTGTCAAAATGTGTGAATGTCATTGTTGTGTTTTACTATTCGGTTTCTGCAAGCATATTTCATTAGCACAGTAAACTGCACACTTTTATTGTTTATTGCTGCCGAGCAAATCTGATTTCTAGAAGTTGAGTTAAACTTTTATATGGGCACATCTAGAGCTAAGGATAATTGATTCACCCCATTCTCTATTATTTTGAATTCATATTAACAATTGGTATCAGAGCAGTGTTCTCTTGAAAATTTTGAAGGTACTTGGAGATAAAGATCAATATGTATAAAAGGGATGGACCGAAGATCAACAAGGAAAACTTTCCTGCATGCAAAAGTTTGATGAACCTTCACTTGGCTGGTATTGGTGATTCTGCTAAATGACATATTGAAACAAAATAGGCAGCCCCTACTAGAGTTCTAAATGTTGCACAATTAAGAGAGAAGCATGAACATAATCAAGCAATGTTGGAACTTGCATCATCTCTGAACTATCATGAATTTGAGGACATCAAAGATTGTACAAGTGCAAAGAAAATGTGGGATTCCCTTGCAACCATCTATGGAGGTGATACGAAAGTACTTAGAGCCAAATCTAAAAGCTTGAGAGGTAAGTTTGATGATTTAAAAATGCAAGAAGGAGAAAGTATAGTGCAATACTATTATAGGATAAAGGAAGTTGTAAATGCTATTAGAGGAACTAAGGGAGTCATTGATGAAGATACTATCATGAGAAAGGTACTGAGAACACTTCTTCCTATTTATGCTATTAGAGTATCTACAATTCAAGAATTGAGATGTACTCCTAATAACAATTTAACTCTGGAAAGTCTAGTAGGCATACTTACTGCATTTGAAATTTCAAATTTTGACAACTATACTCCACAAGCTGTTGAATCTACATTCAAGTCATAGATGGTCATAAGAAAACCTAAGAAAGGAAATAAATGTGTGGATAGTGACAGCGACACCTCAGATGATGATCTAGAAGATCTTGAGGCACTTATGGCAAGAAGAATAGCTAGAGGAAAAGGAAAATTCAAAGGTAAACTTCCTATTATTTGTTTTTCTTGTAAAAAAGTTGGTCATTTTGCTGCTTGATGTCCTGACAAGAATGAGAAGGATGAAAGAAGGGACAAAAAGTATAAGGACATAAAGGATGACTGAGACTATATAAAGTACAAGGACTACAAAGACAAAGGTAATAAATCTTGCTTTATAGCTGAAGAAGCTTCTGACAGTGAATCTGACAAATCTGATGAAAATGACATAGAAGTAGTGTATGTTGCAATGAAAGATGATTCTGATGATGATGAGAAAATTGCACTAATTTCTTATATGAGTAAAGGTGATCGTTGGATTATTGACAGTGGTTGTTCACATCACATGACTGGTGATAAGGAGAAATTTGAAACATTAGATCAATGCAAAGGTGGATATGTTAATTTTTGTAATGATACACCTTGTAGAGTCAAAGGGAAAGGATCAATTCAATTGACTAACAAAATTAGATGTAATGATGTATACTGGGTTGATCATCTTAAGTATAAATTTTTGAGTCTTTCATAGCTAAACATTTCTGGCTACAGTGTTGAATTCCATCACAGGAAAGCAAAGATCTATGATGGCAATGGAGAAATAGTTGGAGGTGGTGAGAAAAAAAAAGGTAACTTGTTCTACCTAGATTTAGCTAAAGATACATGCCTGTTTGCACAATATAATGATGTTTGGTTATGGCATAAAAGGATATGTGATGTTAACTTTGATAACTTGGTAAGCATAAGTAGATTGAAAAAGGTTAGAGGGCTGCCTAAGTTAAATAAACCTGAGAATGCAATGTGTAAGCAATGTCAGTTGGGAAAAATGACTAAATCTAGTTTTAAAAGAAAAAATCATACTTCTGAGAATATTTTGGAATTAGTTCATACTGACCTTTGTGGACCTATTTGTGAGAAAAGTTACTGTGGAGACAAATATTTTATTCTATTTGTAGATGACTACTCTAGGATGATGACTGTTATGTTTCTCAAAGAAAAATCTGATGCATTTAAGTTATTTAAGTGGTACTTGGAAAAAGTTTAAAAGGAAATAGGTAAGAGTCTAAAATATGACAAAGGAGGTGAGTTCATTTCTAATGAGTTTAACAGGTTATGCAATGACCAAGGCATAAAAAGATAGATGTCAGCACCTAGGACACCACCATAGAATGGTATAGCTAAAAGAAGAAATCGATCTATCATGGACTGTGCTAGAACATTAATGATGGAGAAAAATGTTGCACATAAATATTGGAGAGAAGCTGTAAGTACAGCTGTTTATACCCTGAATAGAGTACAAGTCAAGAAAGGTACAAATTCTACACCTTATGAGCTATGGTATGGATATGTACCTACTGTAAGTTACTTTAAAGTCTTTGGGAGAAATTTTTTTATACTGAAGGATAACATAAATGGTAAACTTGATGCTAAAGGAGAAGAAGGCATATTTCTTGGATATTCTAATAAGAGTAAGGCATACAAATGTTTGAATTCTGACACTAACAAAATTGTGGAAAGTGAAAATGTTAGAATCAATGAATATGCATAAAGAAATGAAGCTAAAAGCATGATTGTGCCTGAAAGTTACAGATCATTCACATATCCTGAAGAAGAGGATTCTAACGAAACTGAAAATGAAGTTGACGAGCAACAGTCTTCACCTACTGATACATAGAATGAAATTTTTGGGCAATAGGAAGTGACTGCTGAGCTATCTGATGGAGATGCTGAGTCATAGTTTCACCTTGAACTGAACTTGAATGATCAAAATGAAGCTGAGAAAGAGCCTACTTTGGAAAAATATGTAAGAAGGCACCATAAACCTGATCAAATCATAGGAGCAAAGGATTTTGCAGTCATGAAAAGAGGCAAATTAAGAGAAGACACATGTTTGTTATGTAATTTCAAGCCTAAGCCAGTAAAAGATTCTTTAGACAATGAAGACTGGATTCAAGCCATGAATGAAGAGATAGACCGGATTGAAAAAAACAAGACATGGACACTAGTACCTAGACCTGACAACAAAAATGTAATTGGTACAAAGTGGGTATTCATAAACAAGCTGAATGAACATGGAGAGGTAACAAGGAATAAAGCAAGATTGGTATGCAAAGGTTATGCACAAGAGGAAGGAATTGACTATGGAGAGACATTCACCCCAGTTGCAAGATTGGAGGGTTTAAGAACTCTACTTGCATATGCAACCCACAAAGGATTTAAAGTCTATCAAATGGATGTGAAGTCTGCATTTCTAAATAGGATACTAGAAGAAGAAGTATGTATTGAACAAGTTGTTGGATTTGTTGACCCAAGTAAGAGGAACATGGTTTGCAGACTGCAAAAGGCTTTATATAGACTGAAGCAAGCACAAAGAGCATGGTATGAAAGATTGCACAATTATCTGATGAAGATTGGATTTTCAAGAACAAATGACAACAACAATCTATATTTGAAGACAGAGCAAGGTAAAGGAATTTTATTGGCTAAAATTTTTGTGGATGACATCATATTCAGTGGACAAGATAAGATATGAAAAGAAGTTTCAAAGGAGATGCAAACTAAATTTGAAATGTCTATGTTTGGTGAGATAAAATTCTTTGTTGGACTGCAAATACATCAAATGAAGAATGGTATCTATATTACACAATCAAAATATATCAAGGAGATACTGAAAATTTTTGGTACGGAAGATTCAAAACAAGTGAGTACACCCATGGCTACTGGGCAAAAGTTGAAAAAGAATGATGATACAAAAGAGGTAAATCAAACACTGTACAGATCAATGATTGGTAAGCTGCAATATGTTGTACACATTAGGCCTAATATTGCATTAGCATTTGGAATTGTTGCTAGATTTTCTGCTAATCCAAAAGAGACACATATAATGGTAGTGAAAATAATTCTGAGATATTTGAAAGGTATAGAAGACTATGGCCTATAATACAGAAAGAATGACAAGTTTGAACACAGAGTCTATACTGATTCTGACTGGGTTGGTAATGTTGATGATAGAAAAAGAACCATAGGAGGAGCATTTATTTTGGGAAAAGATTAGTTTCCTGGATTAGAAAGAAATAGAATTGCACCTCACAATCTATAGCTGAAGCCGAGTATGTGGCAATAGTAGTTAACTGTTCAAACATTGTGTGGTTGAAGATACTACTGAAAGGTATGAAAGAGGAGATCATAAAACCAGTTGTTATATATTGTGATAACATGAGTGCCATTAATATTTCTAAAAATCCTGTAATGCACTCTAAGACAAAACATATAGCTATCAAGTATCATTACTTCAGGGAGCTAGTTCAGAAGAAGGAAGTTAGACTGGAATATGTGAACACTAAGGAACAGTTGGAAGACATATTTACAAAAGTGTTACCCAAGGATGCTCATGACTATCTAAGAGGTAAATCGGGGGTAAGTCCCCTAGTTGAGGATAACTAGTTGGGAATGGTACTGTTGCATCAAATGTTTTAATCAGAACACTTGACACATTGATGCACAGTAAGTCACATTTTTAGGATGCTTCCTAAAAACTGTGAAGTGGAAAACTAGAACAAAAAAATAAAATCAGTCATACACAAAGATGACAGCAACAACATGATACAAATATTAGAATAGGAAAATCTACATGATGAAGATGTCAACATCTTTGGCATTGTTGTCAAAGAGGGAGATTATTGCTAAAACAACAAGTAACAACAGATACAAGAGAGATATTACTGAATAGTAAATATTAGTGTGATTATAGAAACATAGGGAGTCAGAATGAAGCTAAAGACATTAATGAAGATTTGTTCATATCAAGAAAATAGGCACTTTTTGGATTGTATGGTAACTTTGTTTGGAAATTATTGTTTTATAGTTCAGTATTTCCATCAATGCCAAAGAGGGAGATTGTTGGAAATATTTCTACAATGTAGACAATTGTTATTTTGTCATTGATGTCAAACCATAATTGGTGAGACTATTGATGTATGTTTGAGTACCTTATCCATTGATTGATGAAGATTTGAAAATAATGGGATAAAAAGAACACCAAGGAAATGGTTGAGTTATGAGTATACACCAGGGTACTTGATCATTTGGCACTTTGGCAAAGTGATACATTGTTTATCTAGCATTGACAGTTCACTAGAAGGTCAATGCTGAGAAAAAAAAATTTGATGCCAAGAAAAATGAAATGTGATGCTGAGCAAAGGAAAGATGATGTCGAGCGCCAGTGAAATGCCGAGGGAGACAGTGAAAAGCTGAGCAACAGTATTTTGATTATTGATGAGATTTGAGATATATGGTCAACATAATTGATTTTATTGGGATATGCATTATTAATTAAGATTGGTCCATATTCATTTAATGCATGGGAAACCATTATTAGTGCATGGATTCAATGGTTAATTAATGACTATATTGGAGAAGTAAATTAAATGTAAAGATGGAAAGAGTCGTTGGATCTGACCTAACCTAAGATCTGTGATCTTTATTAAGCAATAAAATATTTATCTGACCTAGATGAAGAGGTATAATATAACCTATTATGGTTATTGTTATTGTATCCAAGTGTAAGGAGTAGTTGAATGCAAAGTATTGCATGGTTAATTGACCGATTGGCAAGACCTAAGAAGAGAAGGATGAGCAGAGAAGTAGAGAGAGGTTGCTTGACATATTTCCAAGCAAATCTAAAGTTTGAGATGAAAATGGTGGCCACTCAGTGGATTAGCATTAGAGCTAAAATTGGATCTAGATTTGAAAAGTAAGTTGTATGTATCAGATCACACCTGCTGATTACTTTCTAACCATTGTAAAAGTTCAAATCCTTTAACTAGGTTGACCTAATAGTCATTGTATAAATCCTTTGAACAAGGTGACATTTAGATTGGAATGTTCTAAGTCCTCTAACAAGGCCACTCCTAACAGGGTGATTAAATCCTTTAACCAAGTCACATTTGACAGTGTGTTTTGTAACCTTTAACATGGTTGGCTCCTCACAGGGCATCACTTTAGAAGAGTGAAATTTTGGTAGCATGTTACTGGTGTTTTTTCCCATATTAGGTTTCCATGTTAAATCATGGGGTCAAAATGTGTGAATGTTATTTTTGTGTTTTACTATTAAGTTTCTGCAAGCATATTTCATTAGCACAATAAAATGTAAACTTTTATTGTTTATTGCTGCCGAGCAGATCTGAGTTGTTGAAGTTGATTTAAAATTTTATATGGGCACATCTAGACCTAAGGATAATTGATTCACCCCCCAGTTATTCTAAATTCATATTAACACATCTAAGGACCAGACAAGATAATTCATGTAGTAGCACAGACAAAGATTAAATCACTTTTCAAGAATAGAACCAAGGCTACTGACGAGCAGGAAAAGGTATTAATCAATCACTATAGGTGATATTCATATACTATAAGCTTTAATGGATCTGTAATCAGAAATTATAGATTGCATGCAGTCAGGTCAAGTATATTGTACACATTATAACAAGTGGGGTACACTTAAGAAATTCTTTCAAGGAAGGTGGACTTAATAGTCCTATTATAAATCTCTTAACCGATTGCATGCTACATCAATGTTGCTAAATCTCTTAATAGGGTAGATTCTAACAGGTCTCCACATTAATACTCCTAATAGGGTAGATCATCAGAAGTGATCAAATTGTAAGCCTTAACTAGCTCCCTTCCATTCTGCAGATAGTGAAGTTTTGTGGGTGCCATCCCCACCATAGTTTTTACTTCCTAACAAGATTTTTTTGCGATATCATATCTTGTGTTATGTGTGTATTAGTTTCATGAATTTTTCTATGAATGTTTTATACAATTAAATTTATGAATTAATACTACGTGCATAAGAAAGAACATCAGATATGGTCGGTAATACAATAAAGATTGATTGCTAATGATGTAAGGTGAAAAGAGTTAAAATTTATAGAGGTACTCATTCACCCTTCCCCTCTTAGTACTACTTCCCATTAATCCCAACAGTTCTAACTTCTCTATTCTATTAGCATATTCACTCATGTTATCATTTTTTACATCAGGAACAGAGACAACAACATTTGAATCAGTGGGAACAAAATCACTAATAGTCTCGACTGAGGCATCCACCCTTTCACCAGTAATAAGAATATTAGATAAATTTTCTATCAACTTAGAAAATTTTTCTTTTAGCTTATAATTAAGCATAAGTTTACCCTCATACTCCTTGGAAACTCTGATCAATCTATTGTATGTTTATGTAACTCTTTTCTCTAGATCTTCAGCTTTAGCTCTGTTTAGGAAAGAAATAAGGGTTAAGAGATCAAATATATCTATATTGCTCACATTTTGAATGTTATAGATGATCTTATCACCCTACCTTTGATCTTGTATATCAACAAGATTTGGCTTCTGTGTGGCAGGGGCAAGTGACCAAATAGCCAATATTTTCCTCGGATCAAATCCAAAGCCTCTAATAAAATTAGCCACCTCGACCTCAAAATTGAAGATTGGATCAGGTTGTTTTCTAATTTGGTCAATGAGAAAAGAAGATTGCATGTCCCACCTAGGAATTAGAAGCATACCAGTTCTCTTTACTAGTTATCTTTCCTCTCCCACAAAGAGTGCATGACTATCTGGGTCATACTTTTGCAATGTCAGCACTAAATTTTCTTTATTCTCTTCAATGTCATCTTCTGGTCCAAAGTCAATCTTCAACTCTATTTCCTTAAGCTTGAACAAACAATTCTTGAATTCCTCGGTCTAGATGAAGTCATCATCCTACATGAACAAATTAGAAAGTAACATGATATCATCTTTTTGGGAAATGAGTGCTATATTTAATTCTCCTTTTCCCTCCCCTCCTAGTAGGTTTTGTTCATCCCTCATTGTTTGTCTAATTTCATGAAAGTATGGTCATTTCTTAGTGATTACTGCCTTGATAATATCCTTCATCACTATAGCAATATGTTCAATTTTCTATCTTTTTAGTGTTGGCCTTTGTGAGGACTCAACCTCACCACCTTCTTCTATTTCAAAAAAAAAATCCTTTTTGAAAGGAACATCTTGATGTGATGATTCCACATATTTGGGGTTAACTCTAGCCTCATCTCCTGTAGGCACCTCTAGTATCTTCTCCATCATCTTATCATATTTTTTTAGTAGTGTCTTCTATATGTCCCACTATCCAAGCTCATGATAAAAACTAGGGAAAAAGGATCCACTTCTTTTAATTTCCTTTCGACTCTTTGGATATCATTCTATTTTATTCTCTTCTCTGTCAGCTCATTAGAAAAAAAAAAAAAATTATGATGATATCTTCCTCAGGTAATGCCTCATGCATTGGCAAAGAATTTTTTCCATCTCCTTCAAAGTAATTCTCATTAATCCCTGAGGATCACATACTATCATCTTTATTGTGTAGAACTTGTAGTGTCTCAAAATATCATTCATGGGATCTAAGGCCTATTTCCCCATGGTAAAATCACCTACCACCCATAATCTAGGTAATAAGGTACCCATTTTTTTCTACCATTAATGGCTAAATGAATTCAATAATTACCACTGTGAGAGGGACATATTTGGGAAAAATATGGGGTGGCTGAGGAAAAAAAAAATTCTAATGATGGTAAAGTTTTCAAAGAGAAAATAATCCAAAGAATTATTCCTTATGGGCCCCTCACTATTATCATGCAATGGTCTAATCATTCTCCTAAGATCAAGAGGAATTCTATCCTCTTTTGCACCTAACATTTCTATAATGGGATTTACAATCCAATTATCAAAATGCAAAAATGAAGAAAAGTAAGTGGTACATTATCATACCCTTGTCCAAAGTTGTAGTGGAAGTTGCATACCCTTGTCTTATTTCATCAATATCAACTCATCAATCATGTAGTCAACATTGTAGAAAAAAAAAATGCATGACGATTGAATGGTGCTTGAAATCAATCTTGGAAGGATTAATCTGTATATCAACCAGGTTATTGTGAATTATGTTGACTATAAAACCCAACTAATCATATTCCTTATTTACATGTGGGTGTTGAATAGAAATAGCTAACATCATAAAATCTTCAGTTACTATATTTCCTCCTTCTACTACCAACACTTTGCATAGACCATACATAGTATACTTGAGGTAATTATGGAAGGTGTCAAAATCATAAGGTTCATTCACATTGTATAGAATTGGTATAGTTATCCTCCCATCCCTTGGCATAAACTTGGGAATACATTTTTCTTTAAAATATTCTTATGCAAATGATACTGTATTTTTTCTTTGTCCAAGTTGATATCAACACTCACGGTTCCTATTATGAAAAATGCCTCTACAAATTTGGCTCTATCAATTCTTAGCAAAGTAATTTTATCTTTCTTCCTGATACATTTGGTAAGTAGACAATAAGCTTTTTTCATTTCTCTTACTAGATCAACATGCACAAAGACATCAGGAACAGTCAAGTTTTCCATATTTAAAACCCAAGGGTTACATACTGGGTCATCCTTTACTCTATTATTGAAAAAGAAAAGGAATAGAAAAGAACTAGTAAAACTAGGAGTGTCTGAGTTCTTACATTGAAAATAAGTATCTTTCCATGGTTGATCATTAGTTGATAGTGCATTTGGCGACCTTGGCAACAATTGAACCCATTCCTATGTGAATTTATCCTTCTTCTGCTTTCCTATAGCTTCTGATTTGGTAAAAGTACTTGGTTCTCCCATATTTATGAAATAAAAAATTCTCAAACCAAAGAGAAAAGCTTCTTTGATATACCCTTTTCCTCTGCAACACAATGATTTTTTTGTAGATGCTCCTATCACACATAAAATAAGAACTCAAAATTTTATATGTAAATGATGTTTGCTTATGTATTAACTCAACATTAATTTCATACATTCACAATAACTATAGTTAGTTGTGAAAAGAAACACTCATGTCATCAAGCCGCAACTTTTCAATCTTTGAGAAAATTTAAAAATAGCCTCAAAGAATGCTAGCACAACTATACATTCTACGCCATGTCACAAATTTTTGGTTGAGACCCCACTTGCTACTTTTAAACTCCTATCAATTTTCTACATGGCATCTAGTGCAACTTCACATTATAAAAATATTACTTCCATTATGTCTTACAATCTTGTGACAAGCCATAATAGTCTTGTTACACGGTTGAAATCTTCAAAAGAAATAGCATCAAATACCTGTGCACCTGTGCCAATGGTTATCTTAAACATCATGTTGCATGGTCATAACCAAGAAAATTTTAGTTAAATAAATCATGCGACCTTGTGCCAACTATTGATCTTCATGCCCAAGACACATGGAAACATCTCGCACCACCAAAACAAACTTCATAACCTCCATAAAACACATGTGACCTTTCGGTGCCTATATTAAACATTTATTAGATTTGAAAAATTAGGACACGTGGTACCTCTACACTTGTTTACTTTTCAAAAAATTAACCTTTGAACTAGCTTGCAAACCCACAAAAAACCATTTCTTAACCACTAATAGGCACTATCGCATGATCGCAACCTAAAATAGTTAACCTCTAATTGTCATGTGTCATTGTGAAAAACTTAAGCTTAACTACCACATTTAACCTTAATGCAAGGTTGCAACATAAACAACTGGCCTGACTTCTAACTTGCGACCTTTCTCTAAGACTAAACTTAACCGTCTCACTATATTGCAATTGCTTGATGTAGAAAAATAAGACAGTTATGACCTCACAATACAAAACACTTAACCGCCTCGCAAGAACACAACCTCAAAAGTTTTAGTTAACTTAACCTCACAACCTTATGCCTGACAGTTAAAAAGACATTGCTAGTTCGCGTACAAAGGAACTTTGACCAAATATGACTTGCGAAGTTTATAACTTCATTTTTCTCGATACATGAAAAAATTTAAAATAGAGACCAAACCTCACCATTTTTCCTGATATGACACAAGAACAAAAATGAAATATATTCATTATTTTGTAGTACTACCAGTGGCTCTTGATTGTTGGGAATGTGTTCAACCTAAGAAACCAAAAAATATGCGGGGAAGCAGACCAAACTGAAACACACTAGAAAAATTAAAACACCCTACATATATACACATATACAAACTATTGTGCATGGATCATGAGTTTTTATTTTCATGCAAAGAAAGGCTTCAGGAATTGTCCATTCACTAGAAATTTCTGAATTTCACCATTCATGCTCTATAAAAAATATTAATGCTTCCCATGACATCCAAAAACATCACAAGGGCCCATCCAAATTGATTCAAACTTCCCGTGTTTAACTTTATCCTAAACCCTTGCATTCCACATGAGCTCCATATCAGTGAATAGAAAATTTGTATTAGTGATCCTTTTATCAAATAAATATCTCATTTGTTGTTGCAACTTGATATTGTTTTTTTAGCCTCAATTATTTTTTCATCTAATTCTAGAAGATTCATAATCCTATCCTCCATTGGTTAAGATATATCAATTTCTTCCTCTTGGATGAATTTATATACAGGCAGTAAATTATTGAAAGGAAATCTAGCCTATGTTCCATAGACTAATTCAAATGGAGATACTCTAGTTGCTTTCTCTACTATCACTCGATCAGCCTATAATGCTAGCTTTAACTTTGAATCCCAATATTTTGTATTCTTCTCCATTGTCATTTTAATGATATTCATTTAGCTTTAATTACTAGACTTAGCATGTGTATTTCCTTGAGCATGGTAAGGAGAAGAATAACTAATAGTCATTCCATATTTAGCACAAAAATATTTGAATTCCTCTTACCTAAAACACATAGAATTATCCATAGCTAATTTCATGGGAACTCCAAACCTTGTAAGAATATTATCAATATGAAAAGTCATGAACAATTTTCTTGTGTCTTTTTTGGTTGGTATAGCCTCAATACATTTGGTAAAATAATTTATACCCATCAAAATCCATCTGTGACAACCAATGGAATTATCACTTATCTTTCCAAAAAAATCCATCCACCATTGGTAGAATGGATCCTCAACTTGAACTGGATTTAAAGGCAATGCTCCCTCATATTTCAATTTCCCATAAAACTTCTGATAGGCCTCACATTTTACTACATAAAAATGTGTGTCTACAAATATGCTAGTCCAATAATAGCCTAACCTAATGATCTTATGGGTTGTAGGCCTTTTTGAAAGTAACCTCCACATGCTCCATTATGAAAATCTTTTAGAACCTTATCATCTTGAACCTTATCCAAACAAAATAGAAGAACACCATCTCTATTTTTCCAATACAAATCACCCTAAATTAAGAAATACCTTTGTTCCTACAATTTTAATTTCCTCTGATTATCTGTCATTTTCTATAGACATTTCATATTTTTTTTAAAAATAAACAATATTAATGCACCAATGTTGTCTTTCAATTCTTGTCTTATTATTCACCTCGACATTATTCACCTAAACCTCTTACTATTTTTGTGATTTGGATCTACAAATTGAAATCTTGAATATGATTGATCCATCTACACATTCATCCAATAACCTCAAACTAAGAAAATATATCCTTCACAACAACACTTGAGACATAAGCTACACCACTTCTATTTACTAGGTATGGCCTAAAAGCTTTCACACCCTTTAACAAAGCATAATATTGTTTCTCCATTATTTCATACTTTATTTTAGCAGCCTATAATGACTTACTAAAAAAACCAAAAGGACGCTCATACCCTTAACTGTCCTTCTGCAAAATAACTACTGCAATAGTATGAAAAGAAGCAAAAGAAAACAACTGGAATGTTTTTTATTAATCAGGGGATTTCAAAACTGGTGCCTCTTGAATGACCTTTTTAATCTTAGCAAATGCCTCATTGTCCCATTCAATTTTAGCATATTTCTTTAACATTTTTACAATATTCTTGAAAATCTCAACAAAGTTGGCAATAAATCTTCTGAGAAAATTAGTTTTACCCAAAAATGACTGTACATCTTTGATATTTTTGGGCAATGTAACTTTATCAATAGAAACAACCCTATTAGGATCAATTCTAACTCCTTCGCTAGATACAATATGTCGAAGTAGTCTCCCTTCAATATCTGCAAACTAACATTTCTTAGGATTCAATGACACATCATAGTCCAAAGCTTTACAAAATAATTTTTCCATGTACTTACAATGGTCCCCCACATCTTTAGAATAAGAAGTTTATTTATCCTAATAAACTACCATAATAACATCAATAAATCCTTTTAAAGATACATCCATTGCTCTCTGGATTATAGCGCCGTCATTGGTTAAACCAAATGACATTTTGGCATATACATATATTCCCCATGGAGTAGTAAAAGTTGTCTTGTACTGTTTAGACTCTTTTACTTTTACCTCGTTGTGCCCAGACAAATCATCAATCATAGATAGTAAATTACAACCAGTTACCTTTTGTAGCATTTCTTCCATTCTAGGGAAAGAATAATTACATTTTAAAGAAGTAACATTCAAATTGCTAAAATCCACAAGAGTCTCATATCCCCATTTTTTTCCTCACTGACACCAAATTGGAAACCCAAGAGGAATGTCTAATGGGATTAATCATTTCTGCCTCTCTAAGTTTCATCAACTCTTGTTGCATCTTTGGTGCTAAGTTGATTTAATGGTTCTTTTCATTTGTCTAAAAGGATTGGATTCGGGCTTCAGGGGAATCTCATGTTGAAACAAATCCTCCCTATATGCTTTCAAAACCTCATAAGACCAAGAAAAAACATGCTTGTATTTTTTTAGTAGATTTATCAAATTTGTTTTAATATGAGGAGTCAATTTCTTTCCAAGTATACCATATTAGGAGAAGACTCAGACCCTAAGTTGATTTCTTCTAATCTTCTAACTCAGTAGAAGATTTATGGTGAGAGCTACTTTCATTATCATTGAAGATACCTTCTAACTCTACCAAACCTTGTGGAATCTTATTTGTATTCAACTGAACAATTTCCTTTCCAGCTATCATCTCTTTTTCATCCACTAATTATATCAATGCATTTCAATCAATCTTCCACCCATCATAATTATCAAGACATTGAATGAATTTTAGAATATCATCATCATCTTCAAAAAATTTCCAATTATAAATATTGTCAAGAATAGAAGGCTTGGACTTTGTCTCTATTAGGGAAATTCCAGTCAATGTTATATCATTTTCTTTTAAAGAAATATTTTCTAGAAAATCAGCCATAATATTTTTTGACCTTTCTACCCACTCAATTGTAAAGGCATAAAAAAACTCCAATTTATCCCATATTGCATGCTTGTATTGTTTGAATCTATTTATTTTGGAAGCATACAAAAATCTAACCTGTGAAACAACTAATTCTGAATCCCCAAAAACCATCAATATTTTAATCTAATGTTTCACATCCACTTCTATCCCCAGCATGAGCGCCTCATATTCAACATCATTATTTGTGCACTAAAAAGCAAGTAAAAAGGACTAATTGAATGTGACACCTGATGGAGAGATAAATAAAATACCTTCTCCTGATCCTTCTTAGGAGCATGCACCATCAAAATATAATTTCCAAAAACCCTCTTGTTATAATTGTAGTTCCTTGATAATAGGTTCAGTTCTTTTAAACAAAGGCTCAACCTGATGCACTATAAAGTTATCCAAGTTAATATCAAGAAAACAAGTCATCTAATTAGGATCCATTTTTCCACTACAATAGGGGCTCTAGGATCCATATAAAAATTTACCTTATTACCATTAATGGGAATAGTATCATAAGATAAATCCAACTCTACATTACCTCCAACTGCAGTTGCCCATTTTCTTGACAACAACATCCCATAGTGAGGCTTAATATCAATAACAATTATATCCATTCTATATTTTGCCTCAGGGAATGCAACAATCTTTACCTCAAAATCATTCATTTTTCCTACAATAGGGACCTCCCTACTATCCATTTTGTAGCATGATCCATATGAGGTATCAACCTTTATACCCAAACTTCTCATAACATCATAGGGTATAACATTTGCAACAGCTCCTGAATATATCATACAATTTTTAATCAACCTATTATTTACAAAAAAAGGTCACATATAATGGATCTACCTATGAACGTTCCTTGGTAATTTTGTCTCCCACATAAACTTCTGGGGTCTTAAATCCATCATTCTTTTTTAGTTTTGCATTATCAAGTTTACTCATTGATGTGTTCATAATATCAGAAAACAAAGAAAGTGTTGCTTCTTTATGTTCTTTGATCTTCATCTTCTACTATAGATATTGAAACCTTCAATTGTGTTAGTTCTTATTTCATTTCAAAATCAAGAACATTAACTATATTACAAGAATAATATTTACTCTTGTCAGTTTTATTTTGTTCATTGTCTACCTTAGAACAATTTTTATTTGTATAATTTAATTTGGTCTCAGTGAGTTCTTCAAAGTGCACTTTCTTGCCTTTTGAATCATTTAAACTAGAATATTTCTTATCTATATAATCAAGGATTTGTTTAAATAATTTATTTGAAAAAAAAGCATATGAGAGTTCTATATTTTCAGTTTGTTTCACCATACTTCTCATTAATCACCTATGCTGAGTGCCTAATCCACTTGGGTTATAGAGTCACATAAAAGAAGAAAATATTTGATAGTACAGTTCACTTAGTACTCAACATAGAATTTAAATAAAATATACCTTTCATATAACATCTCATTTTTATAGATGACTATTATCAAATTTGTGACATTATAAACTCTCGCAGTTAATTATCTCAACATATTTAATTATTTCCTTGAAAGATATAAAAAGATAATAAAATCATTCTTGATGACTTAGAGTAATAAATTGAGACAAATCTTGAATTTTTATTCAATTCATAAAGATTTCAATTCATTACAAATACATATCATCAAGATTTAATTGCTAATTAACTATCAAAAAATGTACATGGTTCTCAAAGAATGCATAACTTCAACATGTATTACACTATTTTTAACATAGAATGACCTCACATCAAAAAAAATGGGAACCCTTCAAAGTGATCCTAGATTTCCTTTTATAGACCAAGGAATTCAACAAGACTCAGATCACTTGGAACAAAATTTGAACTTGATCCTTGGAAATGTACTATAATTTGACTTTGTCACATTTGTCTATTGATTTTCAAAATAAATTCATGGTTTTTCCTGAAGGTCATCCACGACTATAAGAGAATATTCAAGATTCCTTTGAATATATTTATCCTCCCTATTAACATCACCCAAACGCCAATTCATCTAACCTTTCACAAAAAGACAAAATTGGTGATATGAAACTACTCAAACAACTTTCCTGGTGAATTCTCTATTTGACAACCATTCAAAGGATTTGATAGTCTCTATATCGCTAAAAAATCCACTCCAAAGAGAATTGGTTATGTCCCTCGCATCTACAATAAGCTTAACTAGATTCATGTCAGCTCTGAACACATTATCAAATACATCATTGAAGCCAGGTGTGTCAATATCTCTTGTTAAATTTAGCAATGTTTCAATGCTATCAATAATCAAATCAAAATCATATGTCCATGTTTAGATGTACTTAAAATTTACCTCCTTATCATTGATGCTAAGAATGTAAGCATTATATGACTCCACAAATATCTACAATTTTCCTTTGATTATTTGATCCTTACCCTTGAAGAATGCAACTAATGTGTTGACTATATCAACCATATCTTTAGTGTATACAATCTTGTCTAGAAGATCATGTCTGTAAACCAAAGTTTCTGCAAGCTTTTACATTGACATATTCCTACATGACTGAACTGCCTCACAATAGGTGCTTTGTAATCATGCCCAAAGCCTCTCTTAGGAATAGTTTATTCAATCTAAGGATCACTTCTCCCACCATGAGGTGCATTTAGTTTGTCAACCCAGGGACATATACATTAAATGGTACAGCACAGTATGTGCACTAAGTTCCTTAAAGAGCCACTCTACCTATGCTGCAAGATAGTAAAGTACATGAAAGGAATCTATACTAGGGCTTCAGGAAAGGAAACACACTTACTCCTTACTAAAATGAATGCTACAACTTGCAAACTCTACTTAAACCTATTATTTAAACCTAGAGCTTTCATTATAACTATCCTCGCAGGTGTTGCAGGAACATTCACAAAGTACAATGTTGTAGGAAGAAACTGTAATTTTATATCTAGAATGATGGAAATGCAGAAAGTAATTCTATTCTACTTCTACTCTAACCCACATACAAAGTGGGCCCCCTTAGTCAGCTTCTACTAATCTATGAACACAGAATATGAACCAAAAGTTACTTCATTATCTTTCAAAACTTATTATATGAGAATGATACATGAAACTAAAAATGAACTTGTTGTGCAAGATACAATCAGAACATTATATTCCAAAAATCTCTGAACTTATAAACTATAAATATCATCTCTATAAATAGAGGATTGACTTCTTTATTCTAAAATAGAAAAAGGAACTATCTAACTAAAACCGCGCCAAAGAGAAAAAAATAGGAAATACTACAGCCCACGACATATGCAATGAAGTTGGGGTGACCAAGTCAACATGCTGGGAATATGGAGGGAATATAGAAAAGCTACATTCATGCATCTCTGAAATAGTGGCTCCTACTTTGCAGTAGTCGTGTCTTCTAATGCCAGGATGGCTTATCCATTCGAAGCTGGTCTTTAACATCTTCCTACAATGCTGTCGACCACTCCCAGTGACTCCTACTTCCTGGTAGGATTAGTTATCATGCAAAAGATATTCATACAAGTAGCTTATTCAAATTATTCCAGATGTTAGAACACACATTCTGATTATTATATGAAATACTGCAACATATATATAATATTGGGATAATATGACATATCTATTCCACCCATGGTTTAATGGTTCTATTTGTACTTGACATAAGTTCAACTGACCAAAAGCTCACAATTTTTCTCATAATACTTAAAAATAGAGTATAAGGATTAACATAATAAAGATAGTAAAATGGTCTCATCATTTGCCCCTTGGCAAGCTGAATGCTTGTCCTGAAGCATTAAATCTTTTGGTAGTTGCTCTGAAATATCCAACCTCTATTCTCCCTCTCCTTTGGCTTTTGAAGGTGTAGTAGAACCCCCTTGTTTTCTCCCAGACATCTACTCTATGATTTTCCTACAGTCAGTCAAGTCTATCATTATTAATGTCATACAGGGGCCAAAGGAGAATCGGTGGCTGCATGGTGAGTGGACACCAGAGTTCCTATCTAGTTTTCCTTCCCAGCTGCATGCATTTTGGTGCTCTTTGAATAGCTGCTTGGAGATTGATAGGACTTTGTCGCTCAGATTTATTCAATGCCTCGGATAACCTACCCCATCTGCTTTTGGCTCCGGATAGGGCTCTCTGGAAGACAAAGTAAGACAAACCATCATATTCTGCATAGATATGTATACGAATCCCAAAAATTTTATCCCTTGTTTCCTCCTTAATTTTTCCATAAGTCAAATTGAGCCAATCTCTAAGGAGTATATCTGGCTTGTTTCTCTCTGCTCTTAATGGTAATGGATCTATTTTCTCCTACTCCCTATAGTTTTCCAACTGTCTGTCATAGTTGGCTTTATTATGCATCCAAGACATTAATGCCCTTAGGTGTATATCCCTTATATAGAGTAGAGGATTCCACTCAGTCTCAGCTGGGATAATGAAGTTATACATGTACAGTTCACAAAGTAGATTTTGCTGCCATGAGGGAAGAGTCTGGTAAAGGCCATAAAATTCTTGGGTTGACTTGAACTGAGAGTCTATATCTTTAATGGTCATCATTAGATGGAACAAGAGGAATTGTTCTTTCAAACAGATGGTATAGACCCTAGGAGGTGGCCTACATGCAATTATTTAATCAGCCAATTTGAGGGCATGATCCATCTTTTGTTTTTGCTTTGCCAATTGTTCTTTCAATTCTGCAATTTCTTCCCCTTGCTCTATTATTATTCTTTTCAGTTTCTTCTTCTCCTTTCCCCATTAAAATTTTGTTAGAACACACTTATTATGAAATCCAAAGAGAAGTGTTTGCAAGGTGATTGTGCCATAATCTTCTGCCTGGTTTCTTTGCCTCCTCTGTTCCTTCCAAGACTGCTCTAAGAAACTTATTAACCAAGTTCTGTTGTAGGGAACTAAGGTAGTTTCTGCATAGGCTGACTGATGGATTACTGAGGCAATATCCTCATTAATGTCTGGAATATCTTGATGGATTTCCTAGGGAGTATTTTGGTAAACATCAGGTTCAGCTTCATAAGTTTCTGCTGAATGCGGTGGAAAGTTTGGAACTGCAGACTGGTTTGGGGAATCATCTGGAATAATGTGCACATTGGGTTGTTCATCAAATTGCAAAGGAGAAGCGGGTTGGATTTTAGTGGATGCTCTAGGGAGCTGTCCTCTCATTCTAGGACTCCTTCGCATAGGGATTTTTGCAATTTCTACAGCTATTTTATTAATAGCCTTCTTCGGTTTCTCTGCTGCAAGAGTAGCTGCTACAGGAACCGACTTCCTTTTCTTCCCCTTCGTAGAAGAAGGGATTAGTATTTTGGCTGTAGGAATTGAAGGTTCTTCCTCCAATTTTCATTTTCCTTTGGTTCGGGAGGAAGTAGGTACATTTCTCTCATGAGAAGGTAAGGGCACACTTTCTTGAAGATTTACATTTTCTTCCCCTTGGGTATGTTGTTCAATGGATGGGTCAGTTGGTGTTGCATTATCATGACCAATTTGTACATTAGGCTTAACCTATGGTTGTAGGGTTTTGTTCTTGACAAAATCTGACCATGTCATGGGAGAGGCATCCCTAAGAGATATTTCTATTAAAAATTTAACTAGGGCATGGTGGGTGATAGAATTTGCATTTCCTTTTTGGGTCTCCTCAGCACTAATGCATAGAATATTGTAAAAGAAATTTGGGACATTTACTAGTAGATTATGCCTTACATAACTCAGTAATTTGAAATGATGTGTGTGAAAATTGGAAAATCTCCTTTCACATGTAAAATACCTGATGATATGCATAGCCAACTCATTATACGGCGGAGGGATAAACATTCTTTTGCACCCTTGTTTGGTAATCTCCAATCGAGGGTCTCCTAGTAGGGTAAACTGGGCCCTAGTTGATCTGACATCATGCACATTGGGGTAATTTTCCCCAACAATTGGTAATCTAGTAACTTCTGATATTCATTCCTTAGTTGTGACCACTGTCAATCCCCACACAGTTGCTTTCCCTTCTTCAAATACACTCGCAAATTCAGCTGCTGAGTCCTCATCAAATTTTGTTAACCTTATAAAGTATCTGAGCCAGCCACATGCATTAAATCTTCTTGCTGCTTCAACATATGAAATTAGCACACCATATACTACCGACTCGTGTCTCTATAACTGTCCTCCCATCTATGCTTTCCAATTTTCAATTTTTCTTCCCTTGTAGAAGATAAATGCCCTATTCCTTAAATATCAGACTACTTATTTTTGAAAAAAATGTGGGTTTCCTATTGAATTCCTCTGTTATACTTAGTATGAACAATGGTGATGTATTTTAATAAGAGAAATTATAGTCTTTACTATAGGTTTCCACTTAACTTAATTATAATTCACATCAAGTTTGACAATCATGAAGGATTTGGGAATAAAGGTACGACAACTATGTAATTTAGCAATAGAACTTTAATGAGACAAGGTTAAGTACAGATTTGAGGTGACATAAAATCTTATAGGAGTAAATAGAAATGACCATTTGGAATTAATACACTTCTCTCCCCCTATGTAACATTGACAAGTGTCCACACTTGGAAAACTTGGGATGAGGAAGGGAACTGGCTTAATGTCATAATGATATATTTATTGTAGTACTAGATATAATCATCAAAATCTATGTGCTAAAAATGGAAAGAAATTGAAAATATTGTACTTGTCATTCGATCTTTGCATGTACCAGTAAAAGGTGGCAAGAGTGGAATGAAAGTGGCAGTTGTGTATGTCAGCGTACTTTAGCTCTTATTGAAAGCAAAGAAAGGATAATTGTGATGACATGGAGGGTGGGTGGGTGGTAGATAAAGAAATGAGATGAGTTGGAAAGAAGAAGTAGAAAGTGAATGGAGGAATGTACTTCATGTAAACATGAAGTTTTTATTATGGATTTGCTTGATGGAATTTTATTGAAGAGCTATAGGAAGAAGGTTTGCACCCTCTGTTGCAGGAAGTGTTACCTGTTGCTCGTTTGAAATTTGTTGTTGGAATTGCTGCAGGAAGTCTTCTTTTGTTTGAGGTTGGTGATACAATTTTAGCCGATGTCCATTGACTAATATTTTGAATTGCACTAGGTCAATTGTGGTCAACTGGACAGCCACATTAGTGAAGACATGGCTTATTTCATATGGCCCCAGTCATCTTGCCTACAACTTGCCTAGTATTTCTTTGAATCTTCAATCGTATAGCAATGCCCAATCACCAACTTGAAATTGTTTGTTCTTAATATGTGAGTCATGCCATTTCTTCCTTTGTTTCTAGACTATTTCGATTCTCTCCAGTGCAGATTTGTACATTTCATCCAATGAATTGAGATGCAACAATCTCTACTTTTGTCCTGCAGGAAGATCTATATTTAACTCCAGAGTTGTTCACAGTGTTTTGTGTTCAAATTCAATGGGTAGCATTGCTACTTTTCCATATAACAGCTCAAATGGAGTGAACCCTGTGGTGATTTTCCAAGTTTTTCTATATGCCTAGATGGCTTCTGTTAGTCTACTACTCCAGTACCGATGATGCAAATGAACTATCTTTGTTAAGATGGCTTCTATTTCCCGATTTGTAACTTTAGCCTGTCCATTGGCTTAAGGGTGGTAAGGGCTTGAATTCCTATGTCTGATATTATATTCTTTCATGAGCTCTGTTATTAGATTGGAAGTGAATTGGGCACCTTAGTCAGTTACAAATTCTCTTGGTACTCCATATCTAGCGAAAATCTCATCATAAAAAAATTCTGCAACCTTATGTCTTGGGCATGTTTTATAGCTTTTACTTCGACCCATTTGGTCAAGTAATCAGTTCACACCAGAATGTAAGACTTCCCATTGGATGGAGGATCTATTGGACCAATTAAGTCCATGCCCCATTTTTCAAATGGAGTTACCACCACCTGTGGATTTAATGACATTTCATTAGATCTAGTTGGTCGGCCCATTCTCTGACATACGTCACATTTCCTTGTGTAGCTGGTGTAACCACCTGAATTTGGTTTGTTCCAACTATAGACCCTATTCTTCCTAAGTATGATCATACCCTTGATTATGTCCAAATGACCCTATTACTGCTTGGCATAATTCTTTGAATCAATTTAATATCCTAGGTGATTTTTATTGCTAATTTATATTAACTATTATAGCCATACAATTTAAATCAATGCAAACCATTTAAATCATATCAAAATTAAATATGGCTATAGTATTTAATTATAAAGGAATTAAATAAAACCCTAAATTAATTACCCACTTGCAAAATAACCCATTCCCCCTAGCCTATTTAATTTAATTAAAATGGCTATAGTCCCCTAATTATTAAAAAGCAATTAAATTGTTTTAATAATTAATTCCTATATTTTTGAATGAATTAAATAAGTTTAATTCATTTAATTAATATTCTCATAAACCCCAACCTAATCTATCTCAACCACTTCTACCCTGGGTTCTAACCCTTCTCAACCCATTCACCCTTGCTAATCTAATCCTAATCCTAATTCTACCCTAACCCACCTCCTAATGTTGTCACATTCCATTAAGGAATGATTAGCAACTCAACCCACTTGAGAAAGTCCACTTTCTCAAGCTTGACTTTCCTTAAGGTCCACCTTCTCAAGCCATCCTCTCACACCTTCCCCTTTTCTTCTTTAAGGCTTTCATTAATGCCTCATTAATGAAGATGCCTTAAGCCTATGTCTCCTCCATGCCTTATTAATTTCCAAAGCATTAATGGCTCTTACACCTCCATTAATGAGTCCCTCAACTCATTAATGAGCCTTATCTCCCATCTCTCTCTCTCTCATTCTTCTATAAATAGAAGTCATTTTTGAGAGAAAATAAACCTTCAACTCATATCCTAAATGCAATGTTATGCTATTAGATTAATCTTAGACACATATTTCACTTCTTATTTCATGCTTTTGCATTGTTCTTATTTCCATTCTTAGAGCTATAATGCTTGTTTTCTCAACTTTTAGCTTGTTTTTAAACTAAAATCCTTCATGCTAGGTCGTATATGTCACCGATTGTAGCATAATCTAAGGGCTATTATGTTACTAATCACACTCTTCTTAGTTAGAAGGCAATAGGTCGATATTAGTGGGTTTTGTATGTTTATCTAACCTTTTTACACTAATGCAATGACTTATTGATGTGTTGTGTCTCTCTTATTAGGTACCCAAATACACACACACATTTCTAGCACCCACCATGGGGCCTGATTTTCAACTTGGCCTTATTTTCTAACACTTTTTCCAATTTGCATGCTCAGGATTTGGTCACAAGATCATTTTTAGTCATTCAGGATCGCATTCGGGATACGCCCTCGCACTGTGGAAAACAAGGCTCGCATCTGGGATTTCCAAGGTCATTTTTGGTTTAGGCTCACATCTAGTTAGAAAGGGATCAAATTTGGTAAAGAAGCTCACATACAAGATGCTAGCTTGCATTTAGTAAGATTTCAGGCTCGCATCTGGTTAAAAATCTTGTGCATTTCGTTTGCCTAATCCTAACATTTTGACAAGTTGTGCTTTTGGTATTTTTGCATCTTAACAAGTGTTTGTAGGTTGTTTTTGGAGATTTTCATGGGAGTTGAACTAAACGCATACTAACTCAGTTTTACAGGTTGCCAACCCCCCATCTTGACCTCTATTTTACTTGCTTTCAAACTTAAAGTACATACTCCAATTTATCACTAAACTGACTAGAGGATTATGCTCTTTTCCTTTTAAGGAAAATTAGAAACTCATACATCAGTTTATGGATTGAAAAGAATTTGGGGTAAATGAACAAGAAAACACATCATTTAATTCTTTTTGGAAACAGTAAATGGACAAAAAAAAGCACTAAATATGTGGGATCAAAGAACAAGTTCAATCATTTAATTCCTTTTGGATTAGTAATTGGACAAACAACTCACTAAATTTTGTGGTTAATTGAACAAGGCAACCTTTCCATTACAAAGCATCCTATTTTTCTTAAATATGAACAAACTAAATTGAGCTCAACATAGCTTGAAGGAATGAACTTTTTTACATTTTTTGGGAGAAAATAGTTTAGATTAGGAGAGTATGCTCTTCTTCTTCAGAAGAATCAGAAATCTAGACATCCAAAGCTTTCCGATCCTGGTTACATATATTTAAATAGTAGAGGGCCTGACGATTGAGGAAAAAATCTCCCAGGAACGACCCAAGTGAGGACAATTTTTACGTCGACCGTCCCAACTCACTATAAATAGTTGCTTCCTCGTAGGCTAAATCCTTAGAAGATAGAACTGGTTTTGTTCTTAGAATTTTGACATCATTGCTTAAACATATCTAGGTATATGTAGAGTGGAGCTACTTGAATCTTGCTTGCGAGACTACATATATTCGGGTACTCATAGGGCTATACACCTAAATTTTTCCTTGTACAATTCTATGGGGGACAGTTTCAAATGGATTGCCCAATAATCTACAACAACTTCAACTGAAATAATTCTTGATTCATCCCCAAAAGGGTGATAATATTTGTGCAAGGCAAAAAGTAATTGCCCCAAGACACTTGTCATATTATGCCCTGACTTGCATTTGGAGTCAGCTATTACAATATCATGACTAGAAACATTGCATGCTTGGTGATGGTTGTATTCTGATTAGCATTTGAGTGTGTACCTGAGTCAATGAGCAAAGATTTTCATCCTCCACCTAGAGAATAGGAAAAGATGAGTGTTTGTTTCACCCTCCTAACAATGCAAAACTATTTGACATGTTCAAAAGATCATTAAAATGATAAGCTCCTCAAAACAATCAACAAATTTCAAACCCTGGAGTACAAGTGTTTTTCACACCTTACGACACCTCCTAACAAAATCTAGAAACAAGCAACTTCACACACTTCAAAAAAAAACTTTTCAAAGCTGACTGAAACTGAAAAAGTCATCATAAGATCACATCCTATATTTCTTGAGTTGCATTCAGTGTTTAGGATCGCATTTGGTATTTAGGATCACATTTGGTCAGCAAGAAGTCACATCCAGATTCTAGGATCACATCTGGTACCATCAGAGGCTCGCATCTAGGAGCTGGCATTTAGGATAGTGGGCACTTGTAGAAGTTTTTCTTAGGAAGTCTCAATTGATTAGGATACCTTTTTTTCTCTTTAACTGGTCTGTATTGTCTCTTCTAGTCTCCCTAATATATTTCAAAACACTTTTGAAACATCCACCTTACATGCTTAGTCAGTCTTTCACAATTAGTTCAATACGTGTGGTCTACCCACTTTCTACCAATGACTTGGTTCCCAACTCACTATCAGAGCATTCTAACCCTCTGACGCTGGAATCATTTACATCCACCAACAAAAAGTTACTTTTACCTGGGCACGCCCACTTGAAAGATCTAAAATCCTTACTTGCACTATCAGGAAACATTAACAAAGTTGAGAAACAAACTTCATGATTAACACAAGACGCAACCAATACACAACTAAAGGATCTAAAGTGCCTCCTAAAACACCATACTTTCAAGGAGAAACATCCCGCAGTTCCCTTCTTGATCTAGATTCCTCCCAAATGGATAGCAACACTAACGAATGGAGTAACGATTTTGAGGGTTATAATGATGGTAAACACACACAATCCAAACGCATGGAAGAGGAAGAAAGACCCAAGTTTGAACATAATCTATTTGGATCAAACAGTGAAGAGGAGATCCCTGAAGACAAATACAAAAAACTCAAACAAAGTAAATGGATCCACAAGCTGTTGGAAAGGATAATTGGTGACGATAAAGAAAAATACTTCCTCCATCTAGCATCCACGGGTGTCAAGTTACCCAAGGATTATAATGTAGAAGATCTCAAAGAAAAGGAGGTACCAAACCCGATATCTATTCTCACCAAATAGCTCAATCTTATGCAAACAGAGCTCATGAACCTCAAACAAGAGAAGGAGAAACCTAAAACAAAATACTCTTTGGATGCCATTTGTCCATTTCTTTTTGACAAGAGTATCACTATGGTCCCATTTCCTCCCAATGTGGCAAGCCCAAAGTATGACAAGTAAATGGAAGAAACTGATCCCCATGACCATGTAAGGGAATTCTATGCTCTAAGCATTGAGTACATGCACGAACCCACATACCTCATGTGACTGTTTCTAGGAAGTCTCAGAGGTAATGCCATGGAGTGGTTCTCAAAACTAAACCCTAAGGTCAAAAAATTTGAGGGATTGATCCAACGGTTCATACAACATTACTCCTACACCATCCAACATGATGTAACTATGATGGACCTATGTAACACCAAACAATGAACTAGAGAATCATTCACACACTTCCTGCAAAGATGGAGGAAGATTTTTTCATGATATTCAAGGGTCATTCCTGAAATAGAGAAAATGGAAATCTTCGTTAATAATCTAGTGCCAGAATTGAGCTATGCTCTACAAATGCAAGACTCTCCTAGCTTAGATAGAATGATTAAAAATGTCCTCCGTATTGAGGAAGTCATGGTCAAAAGGGGAGATATCACCCTTCAAAATGAAAGCAAGACCAATAACTCCAACTCCAAGCCTAAATGGTGGAAGAAAAATAAGAATGTTGTTAATGACGGAGTGGTTGATTCCTCTAAGATTAATCCTAAACCTGAGACATTCAATCTAACCAATGGCATGCAAGAAAGAAAAGATGCTAAGGTAACACCTCCCATCCCCAAAGCAAACAATGATAACAACAAGGAATGAACATGGACTTCAAAACCCCAAAGAAAATTCACTCCTTTGGGGGAGACTCTTGAGACCATTTTGAAAACATTGGTGGATAACAAAGTTCTTACAATTCCTGATTCTAAACCGTGGGAACCAATGGTCAAACCCAGGTGGTGGGATGATAACTCCTATTGTATCTTCCACAAAAACAAGGGCCAAAAGACTAATAATTGTCTCAAACTTAAACATGTCATCCAAGACCTCATTGAAGGAGGTAAGATCAAAGTAGATGGACATACTACCAATGAGGATCATACAGCATTCAACAAACCCTTTACTAATTACAATCAAGGGGAGACATCTAAAGGAAAGGGTAATGAGGTAAACTACACCTATTCCAAAAGTGACAATGTGATTAATATGCTTAACATTAAAACTGAATCGATCAATGTGATCACGATTAAAGGTGTCTCATCCCACTCAAATTCTATAACATAGAGCCAAGCATAGGTTACAATCAAAGGACCTCCAAAATTGACATCAACGTCAACATCCAAGGTTCCTATTGTAACTATTCCTAAACCAGTAGCAAGACACATGGTCACTATCCCCGAAGCAAAATATGACTTCGTAGACCAATTGCAATGGATCTCTACCAAAATTTCCATCTTTGAGTTGCTCAAGATATCCACAATACATAGGGAAATCCTAGAACAATCCCTACACACTGCTAATGTTCCAAAAGATATCGATATAGACAAATTTCAAGTGATGGTCAATCACATCTCAGCGCTGCACTACCTCTCCTTTTCTGAAGAGGATGATAAGTCATTGACCCATCCACACAATCAACCCCTCCATATTGAAGTCCTTATTCATAAATCTTGTGTTAGACGAGTATTGATAGATGGAGGTGTAGGATTGAATATCTGTATACTGGATCTCATTAGGAGACTAGGTCTCTTAGAACAAACAATTGACACTAGAAACAAGATAACCATCAAAGCTTATGATGAGGAAGAAAGATCCTCCAGAGATCTTATTTCTCTACCTATCAAAGTTGGACCAATTGAGAGGAACATCATATGTCAAGTTCTGGATTTACCATTGGCCTACAATATCCTACTAGGGAGGCCATGGATTCATGAAATGCAAGCTGTACCATCCACTTATCACTAATGCATAAAATTCCCACATAATGGGGTAGAAGTGACGATTCTTGTAGATGCTAACTACACTTGCAAAAATATCAAAGTAGGTAGCATGATCGCACACAACAAAGAAGCTATGGATGCAGTTGCTCCTAAAACTACCAAGGACATGGTTATGAAGAGTTTTAGCACAACCTTGAAACTTGAAGAAATAGGTATGGGAGAGTACAAGATGGACCTAACTCCCTCACTAGCAGACCTTCCGGTGTCACTGAGATCCTATGGAAAACCTTCATTGACATTCACACCTCTAGCATTCAAAGAGCCAAAAATACACAAGGCAATTGGCATGATAAAGGCATCCACATATTCTTCAAATAACACAGAAGAATAGGCAGTCTTCGATTGGCTTTACAAAGGTGAACCAGTGGAATTTGAGATCAAACATGTAAAGATATCCCCAAAATAGTATGGAAAGGGATATGATTTCCTCACACAAATGGGATACAAAGGAAAAGGACCTCTAAATGACACTAGACAAGGGATCATTGAACCTATACCCATGGAGTTCCACAATAATAGAGATAAAACAGGACTAGGTTTTAATACTAAAATTGATAAACCTGCTTTCAAAGAGAGGCCACCTTCTGAAACAGGGAGTGATAAAATAGATAAGATAGTACTGGAACCATGGCCTTATGAAAGATTATTAAATGTTGGTACTGAGAATCCTACATATCAAGGAGAATGCTATGTACCCATCTTTGAGGTACCACATGATCTTCATACTCCATTACTAGCACAACCTCCCATTCAAGAGGTAGGAGACACCATTGCAACAATCACTCAAGAGATACCCCGGTTGCAAAATTTACATCCTAACCGGGGGCAACTGGTCACAATTTCACATATCCTTGATCTACCCCACTTTGATCTACAAGTAGCTAATTGAGTACATCAGATAACCATTGTTGAATACTTAAACAAATCTGATGATGACATCACAGACTCTCATGACTATAAATGGGATCAGCTATCTATTGCCTCTAAAGACATTGGAATAGATATAATTCACATGTTTGCATCCCCCTCAGCTCCTAGAAAACGATCTAACACTCCTCTCAATGATACTGATCCCCCTGAAGCAAAAGAAGAGTTTCGTCCCCTGATCATTGATGGAGACACTGGTGAATACATAAGTCTAGGGGAATTTACTAGGCCACAAGAAAGAAACCTCCATTTACAGAGAGATGATGATGAGATTTCTATTGATTAGTCACTAGAGTTTGATCCACATATGACTAACAATGACCCTTTTAATGATGATCTCACTCTTATTGATCTAAATATCAAAGATATTAAATTAACAGATCATGTCATGTTGGTTAATGGTCTTGATGCTAACATGATGTTGTCCTTCCCAGAATCTGACTCCCTAACATTGGTACATCCAGACCTAATTGATTGGACTGAAACAGATCCTACTCCTATCCTTTACTTTTCTAATGATCACTCCCTAGCTTGTTATCTCAATGCTTGTGAGCCTTACCCTTCTTTCACCAATGCAAGGAGCGGGAACATATCACAGGAGGATATCAGGTTTCTTAGTCAAAAATGGAAAAATAAAAAGAAAAAGTAGACTGATGGTGAAAACCACTCTGTGGCAGTATCAGATCCCAAAATAGTAATGAAAAAAATGTATCAAATGGTGAAAACCTCTCAAAGGCACTAAAGGATGAGACTCTTGATATCCTCCCTTAACACTTTCAAGGAAGATCTTCGGTATTGATTGAACCAACACAGCTCGTAAACTTGGCACCATTGAAATTCCTCAAATAGTTCATCTAGCACAATCTTTATCAGAAGAAGAGAAGGTACAATTCACAGAGTTCCTAAAGGAGAAGAAGATCAACTTTGCATGGTCTTACACTAATATGCCCAGACTAGATCCTAATCTCATCATGCACCACTTATCTATAGCTCCTGGGATCAAGCCTGTGAAACAAAAACTTAGAAAGATGCATCCTCATGTTGCATTATTGGTGAAAGTAGAATTAGAAAAGTTATTGAAGGCTAGATTTATTCGAGTCATTGCCTATGTAGCATGGATCTCCAATGTGGTCCATGTTTCTAAATCTGATAAATCTATCAGGATCTATATGGACTTCAGAGGCCTAAACAAAGCATGTCTTAAAGATGACTTCCCTCTACCAAACATTGACATGATCATAGATCTTACAACAGGCTTTCAGATGTATTCATTTATGGATGGATTTTTGGGCTATAATCAAATAAAGATCGCCCCTAAGGATCAAGAGAAAATTGTATTCACATGCACATGGGGCACCTTTTGCTAGAATGTCATGCCTTTTGGGTTAAAGAATGTTGGTGTGACATATCAAAGAGCCATGATGACAATATTCCATGAATTGATGCACAAGAACATGGAGGACTATGTCGATGACACATTGGCTAAATCCAAAGAAAGAGGTACTCACATTTCTGACCTAAGAAAGATATTGGATCGGATGGAACAGTTCCAACTCAGACTCAATCCAAAGAAATTTGCCTTTGGGGTCCAATCAGGGAAGCTGCTAGGATTCATAGTATTCATGAAAGGAATTGAGGTAGATCCCGCAAAGGTAAAGGTTGTTCTAGAGATGGCTCCTCCACGTAACATTAGTCAAATGAGGACACTACAAGGGAGACTTCAGTCTATTAGCAGATTCATGTCCCAACTTTTCGATAGGGCACAACCCTTTACTAAGCTACTACATAAAGGGGTTACCTTCAAATGGGATGAACATTGTGAAGCAAACTTTAGAGAATTGAAAGGGTACCTGGCTGCTCCCCCTATTCTTATGGCACCTATTCATGGGAAACCCTTACTCCTATACATTTTAGCTACAACTACATCCCTAGGCATATTACTGGTGCAAGAAGATGAAATAAAGAAAGAATGAGCTATCCACTACATTAGTAGAACACTAGGCACTTATGAGCTCAATTATAGCATTATTAAAAAAACATGCTTAACTGTCATCTTCACATCACAAAAATTGAGACACTACATGCTCTCTCATACAATCAGGCTCATTGCTAAGATCGATCCTCTAAAGTATCTTTTGAGCAGAACAACATTAACAAGACATTTGGGAAAATGGGTCCTAATTCTAAGTGAGTTTGACATTGAATATGTAGAACGGAGAGCTATCAAAGGATAGGTACTTCCAGATCAATTGGCTAATTCACCACTCTAGGATGATGAATTGTTACTAATTGAATTCCCTAATGAAACAATCATGCATCTCACTGAACATCCATGGAAGATGTACTTTGACAGTTCATTCACTCAACAACGGTCTGGAGCAGGGGTCCTCTTCATAACTCCACAAGGATACAAGATTCCCAAATCTTACAAATTGATGTTTCCATGCACCAACAACATCTTAGAATATGAAGCATTGGTCAATGGCCTCAAGTTAGCTATGGAATGGAAGATCATTGAGTTACATGTGTATGGTGACTCCCAACTAATTATCAATCAAGTCAATAGGGAGTATCAAACAAAAGATGAAAAGTTGATGCCCTACAAGCAACTAGTTGATAATCTAAAGAATTACATTGTCTTCATCACCTTCCAGCAGATACCAAGATCAGAGAACAAGGCTGCAGATGCTATGGCTACCTTGGCATCCATGTTACAACTGGAGGAGCATCAATTCTGCTATGACTTCTTGGTGGAAGAAATATCCTATCCCACCTTTTCTAACCCTGAATACCAGGTGTGTGTGTGTAAATGGGTACCTGTTGAAAATGACACAAACACTCAATAGGTCATTGCATTAGCTTGAAAGGTTAGTCAAAACATGTAAAACCACTAATATCAGCCTATTGCCTTCTAACTAGAAAGAGTGTAATCAGTTGCATATCTAGCCCTCAGAATATGCTCCAAATCAGTGACCAATATTGTCCTAGTATGAAGGATTTGATCTAAATTTAAGCTAAAAATGAGAAAAAGCATACAATCTA
>MU225506.1:130851-162075 GCA_018584345.1 Thuja plicata | reverse complement strand
TTGATTGAGGCCTTAGTCAATTGGTCTGTCATTTGAGAAGTATTACCCTTTTGAAATATCTCTAAATTTTTTTTAGGTTGCATGTACATTCCATAACACCTTTGAAGTGATAAGTTTTCTTGTAAAACTGTCTCTGAGGTTGAACATGAGATTTGAATGATCTTGACTCTATTTCTCATGGTAGAATAAGGCACTGGTCTAATCATTATTTGGATTATAGTTATTCAGTTAATTTTTTATAGTTTTAAGATTTCTTATCTATCTATTCATTTCAAATTACATACACATTTACTAAACATTATTTCAATTACTTAAAGTATTTTAGTTTACAGTTCATGATATATTGCTTTTAGTTACATTTATTTCAAGTTCCTTGCCATACTTGAGAGAGAAGGTTGAAGTGTTTCTTATCTATTATAAAAATCCTTGTAACTTGAAGGATAAGTCAAGGTATAGGCCTACTAGCCTTGGTTTTGCAGAGCCAAAATTGCAGAAGTTCCAACCTTGCTTTGGTTGTGACTTTTTAGTTGGCCAAATCATTTGGGATTCCAAGCATTAGATTGGCAAGTCCATAGGAAATCCAATTTAGCATTTTTGGGCACCAAAACATTGCATAAGCCAAATGGTAATATAGAATAGGCATATGTGCCCCAGGGTCATGTGAATGTAGTCTTCTCCTGATCTTCTAGAGCAATGCTAATCTGGTTGTAACCATTGTATCCATCCAGAAAGGAGAAATATTTCTTACTGGCCAGAGTGTCCAGGACTTGATCAATAAAGGGTAAAGGAAAATGATCCTTCTTTGTGGCATTATTCAACTCTCTGTAATCCACACATATTTGCCATTTCCCCCCTTTCTTAGGTACAATGACCAAAGGTGATACCCACTTGCTATTAGAGATTGGATAGATGAAGCCAACATCTAGTAATTTTTGTAATTCACTTTTAACTATCTTTCTCAATACTAGATTTATCCTTCTTTGAGGTTGGCGTAGTGGTAAGCTTCCATAATCAATGTAGATCCTATAGGTGCAGAGTTTGGGGTTCAAAGCTAGCATGTTTCAATAATCCCAAGAAAATGCTTTCTCATGCTTACATAAGAGTTTTGTTAACAATGCCAATTGTGGGGGTGGAAACTTGTTGTTCACATGGAGATTGTGACTTGGGGAAATTTCTACTGTAGTTGTTAGCTCTACCATTAACATCTTAGGTACTGGGCTTGTAGCTACTTCACATGGTAACAATTGGCTAATTATCTCAAGGTTTGCTGGAAAGACACAGTGTTCATAGGTACATAGCTACAGAATAACACTTTCAGAAACATCTTTTGATACTATGCACTCATTGGTAAGAATACTTTGTATTACATCATCTTCCTCTTGCATTTTTAGAAAAGACTGTCTATGCATCATCATAAGCTGAGCAACAGAGTTGACCTCTTCTTCCTCATCCCCTAGTTCTGGCTAAATAGGATCTCTCAAGTCTAGCTAAGGCTAGGCAGGAGGATAGAGTGCTAGCTTCTTTATTGCCTGACCATTTGAAATTGTCATACTTCCTAGTCTACAGTTAATTTTTGCATCAGTGGTGGCTAAGCAAGGTCTCCCTAAGATGACTAGATAGCCATCAAAGTTTACTTTTGGTGATAAGATGAGAAAATCTATAGGGTATTGCCATGAGTCTAAGGTGACTACCACATCTTCTATAATACCATCTGGAGTAACTATTGAACTATCAACAAGTTGTAATATTGTTGGTGTTGTTCTCAAACCCTCTATAATTAGTCTATGCATTGTATCTTTAGTCATTAAATTTATGGCTGCTCCCAAATCAATTAAAGCATTTTTAACAAATTGTCCATTAATTATCAAATCTACTACTGGACTTTCAAGGTTTGAATACTTGGGTATAACTACCTTTCCCAACATGATATCAGCAAGTTGCCCTATTACATGAACTATTTGAGGGTCCTTCTTTTTCCTTACAGGATTTTTAAGGCATGCATGCTTAATAGCTTTCTCATAGATAGGAACATCTTTGATAGCTTGAAATAGAGTATTTGGATGTGCATGTTTTTCATCTACTCAAGAATGTCAATAGGCATTTCCTCTTGGGATATAGGGTTTTCTATTGCATTCCTTTGTGGAAAAGGATGGTCAACTGAGGTTTAAACATCAGTTTTGCTAGATTTTTTAGTTGATTAGGTGGTATTTTGCAATGTAGCATCTAGAATAGGTGTTGATGTTGTAGAGTCTCTTCAACTTCTGTGATAATAGGATGTTCAGGTGCAGGTAGAGTATCAATGTTATACATTGGCTACTGTTGTTGCTTGCTATTTGGATTTGGTTACGGTTGAGAAGGTAATTAGGTTTGCATTGGATTATGGCTAGTGGCTATAGGAGGTGGAATTATTGTAGGAGGTGGGACTGGTGGTGGCAGTTGTGGAAAATAAGGATTTTAGTTAGGCCATTATGGAGGCCCCCTCCATTGGTTATTTTTTTGCCAATTTCCTTGCGGTGGTTGCCTTTGGTTTTGCTAGTTTGGCCACTAGTTATTTTGTTGGTTAGGCCACTAGTTATTTTTCTGGTTAGGCCATTAGTTATTTTGCTGGTTATGCCATTGGTTATTTTTATAGTTAGGGCATTGGTTATTTTGCTGGTTAGGACACTAGTTATTCTAGGTTGGCTGAGAGTAATAAGGAGTATTCTAATAACTTTGGTTTTGCCATTGACTATTGTAAGGATTGAAGATTGTAATGGGTCCTAAGGCATACCTGGTCTTGAAGCCCATGGTCGACATTGAGCAATGAAGAAAACTTGCTCATCGTCTCCCTCTATCTTCATGTACTCAGTAGGCAAATGTTGATTTTCTAGGTTTACCACTAGCTTACATCTGTAGTCTTTCTTTTGTTTACGACATTGTGTATAGTGCTCAGCTAACTACAATTTAGTGTTTACATGTTTTTTCTTAGCAATCATGGTGTCAAGATGTGTAGCAACATTATTAATGATGTCTTGCTTGAAATTTGCTAGAAAATTAGATATCTCCAACTTAGAAATGCCATAACTGCTCCCTTTAATGGCTGTAGGTCAATATCCTCTATTTTTCTTCCCAGTTGATATGGAGTAGTTGAGACAGATTTTCTTGAGGTCATCCCAAGAAGATTGGAATATGTCCCTACCAGCCATGAGGTCCAATGCTTCCAAACAACTTTCGTTCACTCCTCTCAAGAAGACTAGTTTCTGTGAATCCTCTGCCAAAACATGTTGGGGATTCTTCTACATGGTATATAAAAAATGTGAAACATAGCCCTCCAAAGTTTCATCCTCCTTCTATGACATTCTAAAAATGTCATCTCCCCTTGGGTCACTCCCCTTGCAATATTCTTTGTATTTCTGCAGAAACAGAGTCTGCATCTCATCCCATGTGCCTACTGCATTTGCTCCTAGGCCCATGAACCATCATAAGGCTGACTCCTTTAGTGTTGCTGGAAACAACTTGAGTTTATGGGCATCGGTGTTATAGTCAAAGCTATGATAGAGGATGCCAAATTCAAACAAAAAGGTGTAAGGATCTTCAATTATCAGCCCATAAAACTTTGGAAGTGCAACAAAGGGTATATTTTTTAGATTGGCATTGTTTATAAAGCTCGGTAGAGGAAACATGAAAGTAGGTTGTGCCATTACTAGAAGTATTAGGAGTTGTTGGTGCTATTGGAAAGGAATATTAGCAATAGGATTGTTAATAATAGGTGCATTTGGGTCAAAATTATCAAGAAAAGCTAGCCAAGATTTCAATGAAAGGCCGAAGACCACTTATATCAAAAGGTTCTACTCTAGCGAAAGATGCTGCAGGAAACTTGGGACTTGCGTCAACAAAAGGAAACTCAACTTCTTCAGCTTGCTCATTCAAATTCATAGGTTCTCTTGGAAGAAATCTACCATATTCGTCTCTTCTTCCCCTTCGATGCATGCAAATGAATTCTTCACACTGGTGAAGCAATTTTAGGACCACAAACCACTAAACTAACTAAAAGAATGAAGAAATGACTCTGAAAGTTTCTTAGCTTGACACCATCCCTGGCAACGGTGCCAAAAATGAACCACCTCAGAATAAGTTATTAGTGATCATGCCCAAATTATCTCTTAGGAATAGTTTATTCAATCTAAGGATCACTTCTCCTACCATGAGGTGCATTTAGTTTGTCAACCCAGGGATGTATACTTGCAATGGTACAGCACAATATGTGCACTAAGTTCCTTAAAGAGCCACTCTACCTATGTTGCAGGAAAGTAAAGTACATGAAAGGAATCTATACTGCGGCTGTAGGAAAGGAAATACACTTAATCCTTACTAAAATGAATGCTACAACTTGTAAACTCTACCTAAACCTATTCTTTCAACCTAAAGCATTCACTATAACTACCCTTACAGGTGTTGCAGGAACATTCACAAAGTACAATGCTGCAGGAAGAAACTATAATTTTATATCTAGAATGCTAGAAATGCAAAAATTAAATCTATTGTACTTGTACTCTGATCCACCTACCAAGTGGGCCCCCTTGGTCAGCTTCTGCTAATCTATGAACATAGAATATGAACCAAAAGTTACTTCATTATATTTCAAAACTGATTACATGAGAATGATACATGAAACTGAAAATGAACTTGTTGTGCAAGATACAATCAGAACATTGTATTCCAAAAATCTCCAAACTTACAAACTATCAATCTCATCCCTATAAATAGAGGATTGACTTCTTTATTCTAAAATAGAAAAAGGAACTATCTAACTAAAACCACGCCAAAGAGAAAAATAGGAAATGCAATAGCCCACAACATATGCAATGAATTTAGGGTGACCAAGTTAATATGCTAGGAATATGGAGGGAATATATTAGAGATACATTCATGCATCTCTGAAACAATGGCTCTTTATTTGTGGTAGCCGTGTCTTCTATTGCCATGATGGCTTATCTGTTTGAAGCTAGTCTTTAACATTTTCCTTCAATGTTGTTGACCACTCCCAGTGACTCCTACTTCTTGGCAGGAATAGTTATCATGCAAAAGATATTCATACAAGTAGCTTATTCAAATTATTCCAGATGTTAGAACACCCATTCTGATTATTATATGAAATACTCCAACATATATATAATATTGGCATAATATGACATATCTTTTCCACCCATGGTTTAATGGTTCTATCTATACTTGACATAAGTTCAACTGATCAAAAGCTCACAATTGTTTTGATAATACTTAAAAACATAGTATTAGGATTAACATAATAAAGATAGTAAAACAGTCTCATCAGTGACCTTAAAGTAAATCAAATTTCAGGAAAGCCATTGCCTTTGCACATTTACCTTCAGCAACTATAGGAACATATGAAAACTATGACCAATACCCAATTTTCTCTTCAAATTGTAAATCCTATCCTGTAGAATCTTCATCAATACTTTGACTCCCAAAGTATCCTTTTCTTCTTCTAAATTCTCTATTCTATCAGCATATTCACTTAGCTTATCATTGTTTACATCAGGAAGAGAGACAAAAACATTTGGATCAGAGGGAAAAAAACTCACAACTAGTCTCCACTGAGGCATCCACCTTTTCACCAGTAATAGGCACATTAGCTAACTTCCTTGTCTACTAAAAAAAAATTTCTTCCATCTTAGCATTTAGCATTAACTTCCACTCATACTCTGTGGAAAATTTGATGAAGCTATTGTATGTTTATGAAGCTCTTTTCTCCAAATCTTTAGTTTTATCTTTGTTTAGGAAAGAAACATGGGTT
This sequence comes from Thuja plicata, assembly GCA_018584345.1. Taxonomy (NCBI): domain Eukaryota; kingdom Viridiplantae; phylum Streptophyta; class Pinopsida; order Cupressales; family Cupressaceae; genus Thuja; species Thuja plicata. The sequence continues at coordinate 156,278 of MU225506.1, read as the reverse complement.
AAGAGATCAACAATCTCTACATTGCTCACATTTTGAATGTGCTAGATGAGCTTATCACCCTGCCTTTGATCTTGTTTGTCAACAAGTTTTGGCTTCTTTATGGAAAGGTAAAGTGACCAAATAGCCAATATTTTCCTCCTTGGATCAAATCCAAATCCTCTGATAAAATCACCCACCTCAACCTCAGACTAGAAGTTTGGATCACATTTTTTTTCTAAATTTTTCAATGAGAAAATAATATTGCATGTCCCACTCAAGCATTAGAAGCATACCACTTCTCTTTATTAGTTCTCTTGCTTGTCCCAAAGTGAGGGCATGACTACCTGGGTCATAATTTTACAATTCCAGCACTAACTTTTCTTTATTCTCTTCGGTGTCATCTTCTGGTCCAAAGTTGATCTACAACACATTTTCCTTAATCTTGAACAAAAAAACTCTTGAATTCCTTAGTCTGGATGAATTTATCATCCCGCATAAACAAATTACAATGTAACAACCTATCATCTATTTGGGAAGCGAGTGCTAGATTTGATTCCCCATCCCCCCCCCCCCCCTTTAGTAGTTTTTGGGCATCCCTCATTATTTTCATAATTTCATGAAAGTATGGCCCTTTCTCAATGATTACTACCTTGAAAGTATCTTTCATCACTCTGGAAATATGTTCAATTTTGTATATTTTTTACTTCAAGACTCTGTGAGGACTCAGCCTCATCACCTTCTTCTACTTCTACAAAATACTCCTTTCTGAAAGGAACATCTTGATGTGATGATTCCCAATCTTTGGGGTTAACTCTAGCCTCAACTCTTGCACGCCCCTCTAGCATCTTCTTCATGATGTCATCATATTTTTCTAGTATTGTATTTAATATATCCCAATATCTGAGCTCATGATAGAAATTAGGGAAAGAAGGATCCACTTCTTTGAATTCCCTTTCAAATCTTTTGATATCATTCCATATTCTTCTCTTATTTGTCAATTCATTAGTAGTATCTCTATTTCTGATGATATCTTCCTTAGGTAACACCTCATGAATTGGAAAAGAAATGTTTTCCATATCCTTCAAAGTTATTCTTATAAATCCCTCAGGATCACATACTATCATATTTATTGTGTACAACTTGTAGTGTCTCAAAAAATCATTCATGGGATCCAAGGCCCATTTCCCTATGGTAAAATCGCCTACCACCAATAATATAGGTAATCAGAGACCCATTTTATTCTTTGGACCTAAGTACTCTTTGTCAACTAATGTTAGCTGTCAAATGAATTCAATAATTCTCACCCTGAGAGGGATATATTTGGGAAAAATACGGGGTGGATGAGGACAACAAAAAAACCCTAATGATGGTAAAGTTTTCAAAGAGAAAATCATCCCCCCAATTATGCCTTATTGGACCCTAACTATTAGCATGAAATAGTCTAATCATTCTCCTAAGATCAAGAGGAATTATATCCTCTTTTGTACCTAACATTTCTCTAATGGGATTTACAATCTAACTTTCAAAATGGAAAAAGGAAGAAGAGTAAGTAATACATTCTCATACTCTTATCCAAAGTTGTAATGGAAACTCTATATCAATGTCTTTTTTCATCAATATCAACTCATCAGCCATGTGGTCAGCATTGTAGAACAAAATAAGATGCATGGGAGTGCTTCAAATCAACCTTGGAAAGATTACTCTGTATATCAAACAGGTCATTATGAATTCCTATTGACTATAAAACACACATAATCATATTCTTTATTTACATGTGGGTGTTGAATGTCCATAGATAACATCAACAAATCTTCAGTTACTGTCTTTCCTCCTTATGCTCACAACACTTTGCGTAGACCATACACAACATACTTGGGGTAATTATGGAAGGTGCCCAGATCATAAGGTTCATTCACATTTCCTTGAGTTGGTATAGTTCTCCTCCCATCCCTTGGCATAAAATTGGGAATGACATTCTTCTTTGAAACACACTTATGCATATGACACTATCTTTTTTCTTTATCCAAGTTGATATCAATTCTTGTAGCTCTAGATATGCCAAATTCCTCCATGAAGGTTGCTTTATCAATTCTTACCAAAGCAATTTAATCTTTCTTTCTGATACGTTTGGTATACTAGGACATCCTTTACTCTATTTTTTGAAAAAGAAAGGGAATAGAGAAGAAGTAAGAGTTTTTGGGTTCTTATATTGAAAATTTGCATCTTTCCATGCCTGATCGTTGGTTGATAGTGCATTTGACTACCCTAGCAATGAATGAACCCATTCTTGTAAGAATTTATCCTTCTTCTTCTTTCCCGTAGCTACTAATTTGGTAGAAGTACTTGGTTGTCATCTTTATGAAGTAAAACATTTTGAAACCAGACAAAAGTGCTTCTCTAATATAACCTTTCCCTCTGGAACATAATAAATTCTTTTTAGATGCTCCTGCTATCATGTGGAAAACAAGAACTCAAAATTTGATATGCAAATGATGATTTTTTATGCATCTTTAAAGCTTTTTCTCATGTACCAACTCTCTGTCCATCAACTTGACATTACTTTCATACATTGACAATAATTGTAGTTAGTCATGAAGCAAAATGGTCATGTCATCAAGCCACAAATTTTCAATCTTTGAGCAATTTTAAAATAGCTTGGAAAAATGCTAACACAACTATACATTCTTCGACATGTCACAAATTTATTGGGCGAGATCCCACTTTCTACTTTTCAAATCTAGTCAACTATCTACATGGCATCCAGCACAACTTCACATTACAAATATATCACTTGCATTATTTCTTGTAATCTCGTGGTAGACATAATAGTCATGCTGCACAGTTGTAACCTTCAAAAGAAATGACATCATAGACCTGTGAAATTGCACTAATGGTTATCTTCAACATCATTTCACATGGTTTCAACCAAAAAAATTTTAGGTAAATAAATCTGGTGACCTTGCACCAACCACTGATCTTCATGCCCAAGACACGTGGAAACATCTCACACCACTGCAGAAAACTTCATAACCTTCATAAAACACTTGCGACCTTGCATTTCCTGTAGTAAATGTTCATTAGCTTTGAAAACCTAGGACATGTGGCACTTCTACATTTGTTTTCACTTCAGAAACTTAACCTTTGAACTAGCTTGCGAACCCGTGATAGACCAATACTTAACCACTAACAAACACTATCGCATGATTGGAACTTGAAATAGTTAAACACTAGTTTTCATGTGATGTTGTGATAGAATTAAAATTAACTCCCACATTTAACCTTTTTGTAAGGTTGTAACATAAACAATTGACCCAACTTCTAACTTGCAACCTCACTCTAAGACTCAACTTAACCATCTCAGAATATCATAACTATTTGATGTGGAAAAATAAGACCATTGTAACCTCGCGATACAAAAGACTAAACTACCTCACAAGAATGCAACCTCAAAATGTTTACTTGACTTAACCTCGCGACCTTGTTTTTGACAGTTAAAAAGACATCACTAGTTTGCATACAAAGGAAATTTGACCAAATATGACTCGTGACCTAGCGATAAATCATAAATGGAGCATTTTTAAATGAATGAATTCAACCACACCATGTTCCAATAAAAGGACACAAGATCAGAACTAAAATATTTCTCTCCCAAATCAATTGCTGACTTCATTTGTCTGGATGCATGAAAATTTTGAAAACAGAGACCAAACCTCACCATTTGTTCTGATATAACACAAACAAAAATGAAAGATATTCAACATTTTGCAGTACTATGAATTCCTAACCATATCAATGTATCCATCCCAAACATATATCATCAAGTATCATCATCATCAGGTCGTAAAAAAAATCATCATAAATAGTCTAACACACACCTCAAACTCCTAAGAGGTCCTAACCATATAAACTAAAATAAAAACATATGCAAGTGACATAGTCAAGGTAAGAGGGTCCAAGAAAATATAAGGTAAGAGGGTCCAAGAAAATGATTAAAAATCCAACCTTATAGAAAGAGTTACTCAAAAGAAGCTCAAATATTTCAAGAAGTAAACACACAGATCTAGAGTATGGAACACACATGCACCCTTTTCATTAAAAGGTAAAAAAATTACAAGTTTTTACAATAGAATTCAACATGTCCAACTCCAATGCCAGGGACTTATTACAAAGAAACCCTAATTATTCTTCATGACCTATGAATAAAAATCATCCTTTTTCAATCCCTAATTGACTCTCCTGACTTCCTATAGCTTCCCCAAAACAAGGACCAAGATACAACATTTATACATGATTATGACCAAATGGGCCGGCCTCAAGATTACATTTTCCAAGACAAACAAAATGTGTTACCAACTAACCACCTATTTAGCCTCAAATCTAAAGATATTTAACCAACAATTAAATAAAAAGGAGAGATAAAAAATAGGTCAGCCAAAGATGTATCCACATAGGAAAATGAGCCATAAGCACTGTTGAACAAGGAAATCCAACCAAAGATCCAAACACTAGCTAGTTCAAAAACACAAAGAACACATTTGAAACACAACCAAAGAATCTAGCATAACTCAGGTGCGATAACTCCAAATGAGTTTCAATCATAGGAAAATAATCCTAATATCTCTTGAAAAAATCTATGATTGCAACCACCAACGATCTGTGAAACTTGACTATAAAAGGAAACACAAAAATAGATGACCCAAAATTTAAAAACTCAAAATTTTTTTTGTTGATTCATGATTTCAATAAAACCCAAGATTATCCTACATCAGACACTCAGGGATATTTGAAAAGTGAGCCTCTCAATTTTCTATGATGAAGGAAAACCAAATCGGTTTAAATCCCCTTGAGAAATCCATGAAGAATCCTCAATTGGTTTTTTCTTCCACTTAACAAGATATTCCTCATACTATTTTCCCATAGTGCTTAGACCAATTCTAGTATCCAAGATCTATTCAACATCCTCCTTCTACTTCTTAGGATAATGTAATTCACTCTCTGATCCATCTCCTTCACCACTATCTAAGTCATGATATTCATACAAGTATACTATGTTGAATATACTTGATATGTCCATTTCCTCTGGTAACTCAACTTCATAAGCATTCCCTGAATCAAACTTTCTCAAAATCTACCTTTTCTTAGAAAAATCATAACTTCATCACCAACTTCAAACTCCTTATGTTTCCTCTTCATATTATCTCTCTCCTTACACTTCATTATTCATGCCATCCAAATTTTTCTTTACTCTATCATGCAAATCCTTCATATTATTGGTAAATATTTCTACTTAAGCACTCCTCTTTTCTTCAACACTGATATCCCTCAATTCTGCTACTCCTTTAGGATGTAAACCATAAAAAATCTTGAAAGGTGTTCTCCTAGTACTCCTATTCACTAAATTATTATAATAAAACTCCACTTGTGCCGAAACCAAACCCCAATTACCTACCTTTTCACCAACCAAGCATCTTATTAGATTACCCAAGCTCCTATTAACACCTTCAGTTTTTCCATCAGTTTGGGGTGAAATGTGGAACTAAACTTCAATTCTATGCTAATTTTCCTCCAAAGTTTCCTCCAAAAATTACCAAGAAAATTAGTATCCCTATCTGAAACAATACTCTTAGGCAACCCATGCAATGTGACAATGTCCTTGAAAAACAAATCATCTATATACTGCATTTGATGTCTTTTTACAAGGAATGAAATGAGTCATATTTGAAAACCTATCAACCACCAAAAACACTAAAGCATTACCTCTTTGATTCTTTGGCAAACCAAGCACAAGATCCATTATAATCTCCTCCAAAGGCTTCTCTAGTATAGGAAATGGTGCATACAATCCAGTATCCTTATGAATCTGTGGCCAATAATACTACTCCATGATAACTTCCATTGTCTTATCAATTCCAAAGTTTCAAGCTAATCCTCCACAATGTTTCTCTTTAATCAAAGTTTCCCTCATAGATTCTCTTGGTATACAAAACTAAAATCCTTTGAAAAATAATCCATCTTCTATGAAATAATCCAACAAATAATTCCTATTGGTAACCAAAGGTTCCTTACAAGATTTCCAAGGTTTATCAAAATCAACATCATTCTTATAAAAAGTCTTCAATTCATCAAATTTAAGCACTATCACCTTCATCTCTATAATAAGATTCCTTATTCTACTAAAAGAATCAGCAACTTTATTACAATTACCACTCCTATGCTTCAACGCAAATGAGTAACTCTATAAGAATTCAAATTGTCTCATATGTCTTTGATTCAACTTACTCTAAATATGTAAATACTGTAAATCTTAATGAACAATATACAACACAAACTCCTTAGGAAATAGGTACTATCTCCACTTCTTCAAAGATTTAACAATAGAATAAAAGTCTTGATCATAAACATAATAATTTATCCTTGCATCATTCAACTTTTCACTAAAGTAAGAAATCGGTCTACCTTCTTGACTCAGTACTGCTCTGATGTCACTTTCACTAGCATCACAATTTACTTGAAATACTTTACTAAAATATGGTAGGGCTAACATAGGTTGTTCAATTACCTTTTGCTTCAACAAATCAAAGCTTCTTTGTTCTCCATATGTCCATTTTAATTCCTTCTTATCTCCCCTCATTGTCTCAGTCATAGCATTGCAAATAGAACTAAAATTCTTAATGAACTTCCTATAAAAACTTTCCAAGCTATGAAATTATTTTACCTCACGAACACTTTAAGGTTCAAGCCACTCAAAAATTGCTCTAACATTCTTAGGATCCATCTTTAAACCTTCAGTAGAAATAAAAAATCTAAGGTATGTAATCTCATTCTTCATAAAGGTGCACTTCTTCAAATTTATCATAAACTTCTCCTCCCTTAACCTATGTAATAATTTCCTTACATGCAACAAGTGTTCCTCTTTCTTATTTATAAAAATTAAAATGTCATCCAAATAAAATATGACAAAATTACCAAAAAAATCCTTCAAAACTTCATTCATCACCCTCATAAAAGATCTTGGTGCATTAGAAAAACCAAATGACATTACCAACCACTCATACAAACCTTCATTAGTATTAAAGAGAGGCTTCCATTCATCACCTTCTCTTATTGTGATCTAATGATAAGCACTCTCAAAATCAACCTTTGTAAAATACTTAGCTTCACTCAAGAAATCCATCATGTCATTCATCCTAGGTAAAGGAAACTGGTACTTGATAGTAATCTTTTTTATTTCTCTAGAATCTGTACATATCCTCAATTGTCCATCCTTCTTAGGTGCCACTATAGAAGGTACTACACAAGGACTCAAACTTTCTTTGATTAATATTTTCTTCAACAACTCGTGTACTTTCTATTAAATTCCTCATTCTCTGCTAGTCTCAATCAGTTAGATTCTTTATTAGGAAAACTAGATCGAGGAATTAGGTGCATGCAATGATGAATACTCCTAACTGGTGGAAAACCATCATGTACATTATCTGAAATCACATCTGCATACTTATCCAATATGTCATGAATCTCTTCAGGTTATTCATCTCATAGATCTATAACTATAATCTTCTTTGGAATTAAAGAAAAATAAATATTTTCATGTCTCATACCTTCCAATAATTTCCTTCCATCAGCCATGCAAATTCTAGCACTGGTACAAACTTCCCCTTTAAAAGGTTCCTCCAAAGGAAAAAGTCTATGTTTCATACCTTTAGCCAAAAAAGTATATGTATTTCTTCTTCCATTATGTATAGCTTGTCTATCATACTACCAAGGTCTACCAAAAAAAACATGACATACATCCATATGCATTATATCACACATTAATTCATCATGATATTTCCATTTTTTTAACTTAACCCAACATTGTTCACTTACCAACACTTTGTGATAATATTTTATCCATGCAATCTCATAGGGTTTGGGATGCTTGAATCTCTTCAAATGCAACTTGTCTACCATTACCTCAGATGCAAAATTCTCATAACTACCACCATCAACAATAACTTTATATAACTTACCACCAACAAGACATCTAGTTTGGAACAAGTTCTTTATTTTCCAAGGGTTCTCCATCCCTTCATTATGGTATAAGGTTATCCTCATCATCAATGTTTCTCTCTTTTCAGCCTAATTTTTGTTAACCAATTCAAAAGATCCCTCTTCTTCCATAAGATCTATCATTCTTATGCTTTTAGTCATCTTATCAGATCCACCTTGTTTGCCTTCAAAGGCCCTATGACCTTCTCCACCAGACTTAACACAAGTACCCTTAAACACCCTTTTATCATCTCTTTGATGGTCCTCATTCCTATAGACACCACTATAATAAGAATTCCTTCCATAAGTATTCTCCTATATCTTCCCTTTATTAGAGTGACCAAATGATCTAACACCTATGCCTCTTTGGAATCTTCCACCTCTACCTCTTTGCCTTTTTTATTTTCTTCTACTTAACTTGTCTTTATCCTTTAAGAAATATTTGTAAACATATTCCATGTTCCCAATCTTGATCATACTAACCTCTTCTTGTATTGACATCCTCAAACCATTTAGTTATCTTCCATCTCTCTTTACTTTATCCTCCTTAAAACCTGGTCTGATATCCAACTTGCAGAACTCCTCAGTGTATTGCTTCACAGTCATATCCCAATCTCTTAAATTCTGCAATCTTATGATCAAGATGACCTGATAATCAAAGGGTAATAACTTTTCCTTCATCTTGTTCACTATCCTATCCCAGGATTTGATCTTCTATTTACCTCCACTGCTCCTATCATCATGCAAGTGATCCTACCAAAGTGAAGCATGACCTCTTAACTTAGTAAAAACATACTTTACCTTCTTGTCTTCATCAGTAATTTACAAATAAAAGTATTTATCCATACTTGAGATTCAATCCAAAAAATCATATGCATCAAATATGTAGTCATAATCTGTTGGATTAAAGTGTGCTCTTATATTAACCCTAGTAAAAGCTCTGATAAATTGTTCTTCTTCTTGATCCAATTTAGGTTGTTCTTGAGCTTCTCCTTCAACCTGTGCTTCAATTTCTTCTTCAGTGTCACTTAATTCTTAAATATTTCAGCCTCTCCTCTAGGCTATTTGAACCACTTCCAATCTGGCAACAATATATCTCAGCATTTCAACAACATTAGGGTATACACCTCTATCATCTCTCCTAGCCATCAAAAATGAATCCTCTACAACTATGGGCCAGATCCTAATTCTGATACCCTATGACAAACCAAATTAGGAGTCACACACTCAGGAGAAAGATCTATTCACAGTCATCAAAAACCTTCACTCTGATACCACGTGACGTAGTCAAGGTAAGAGGGTCCAAGAAAATGAATAATCTAACATTGCAGCAAGATTTACACAAAAAAAACTCAAATATTTCAAGAAGTAAACACACAGATCTACAGTATGGAACACACATGCAACCTTTTCATTAACATGTAAAACAATTACAAGGTTATGCAATAGTAGTCAACATGCTCAACTCCAATGCCAGGGACTTATTATAAGGAAAACCTACTTATTCTTCATGACATACAATTGGAAATCAACCTTCTTCAATCCCTAACAGACTCTCCTAGCTTCCTCCAACTTCCCTAAAACAAGGACCAAGATCCAACTTTTATACACGATTGTGACCAAACAAGTCATCCTAAAGATTACATTTTCAAAGACAAACAAAATGTGTTACCAACTAACCACCTAGTTGGCCTCAGATCTAAAGATCTTTAACCAACAATTAAATAAAAAGGAGCAATCATACAAACAGGTCAGCCAAAAATGTAGCCACATAGGAAAATGAGCCATAGGCACTACCAATCAAGGAAATCCAACCGAAGATCCAAACACTAACCAGTTCAGAAATATGAAGAACACATTCTAAGAACAGCCAAAGAATCCAACATAACTTGAGCGTGATAACTCCAAACAAATTTTCATCATAGGAAAATATTCCTAATTATCTCTTGAACACAAATCTATGATGAAAACTACCAAGGATTTGTAGAGCTCAACCATGATAGGAAACATTCTACTGGTGACCAGGAACAAAAAAATCAAATGTGTTTGGTCGATGCAAGATTGTAATGAAACCCAATATGCTCTTGCATCAGGAAGGGTATTATATCCCCCTAGGATTTTGATTATAGCTATAAGCCTATAAATATATGGGGATACAAGTCCCTTTGTCTGAAATCATCATCTCATGTTATCAAATACTTATCATTTGAGTCGCATTGGACCCTTACCTACTCTATGGTGTGAAGCTTGAGGTCCAGTCTCCACTGCTAAAGAAAACACATGGGATCCAAAGCGTGTTTTCATCCTCTAACCATAATGCATTCAAATAAAAAAAGGGTGACATCAGGAATATATTGTGTGAATACTGAAACATACAAAATATCATGGTTGTGAGCTAGGTTGGGTACAAAATTAAGGTGATAAGAAATTAGTCCCATCTTCTCAAGGATCTCAAAAGGGAAAAAAATTAAGGTGCTAACTTAGAACCCTTTCTTTAATTAATCAGAATCCTCTATGGATGAACTCTCAAAATTAGTCTATCTCTATTAGAGAAATATCTATCCCTTCAATAGGCATCTGCATATTTATTCTATAAATCCTACACTGCCACTAGATTCTCATGATTGTGCTCTACCTATTGATCCACTTATTGAAGCATCTTTGTAACCAAAATAAATTGGCCCTTAACCAATCCCAACTAAAAGGAGTATGGTATGGATGGCCATACAAAGCCTAGAAAGAAGACATGTCAATAGTACTATAATCTCTAGTATAGTAGCCAAACTTGACTAAATAGAAATAATCTTCCCATTGAGACTATCACTCCATGACATACACCGATAACATATCCTCTAGTACCTGATTGACCGTCTCATTGTATCCATCGATCTCAAGATGGTAAGATGAACTAAAGTTCAACTGATCCCCTAAAGCATGTTGTAGAGATTCCACAATGTAGTGTTACTCCAATTGCACATTGAAGTTTTCATTAGGTATCAAGTAGACATAATGGACAGTCAGTAACAAAGTCACAAATAGGATACTCAGTTTATATCATTGAAGTGCAATGATTACCGAGTAGACAGACTATATCGAACATAAGACAACACTGAGATACACAGCATAACCAAACACTAGTATAACCGAGATACACAGAAAACACTGAGCACCAAGAGACATCAATAACTAAGTGGAAAAAAGACCACCTAAAATTTTGTTATGTCACATCATTCGATGTAACAACTTTTTAGCCGACCTAGATAATGGTTTACACAATCGAGGAGGACATTAATTATAGATTTACAACATTAATTGTTTATGTCTCCTATGTGTAGATGATCAAGGTAAATTGTGTACACCATTGATCTTAGGATAAGGATGTAATTGTTAAACCCTAATTAGGTCATATCATTTAATATATAAATATATAGATGTCAAATTTTCTTATCTATGTTGATCAAGAAATGATCAAGTAGCCGCTATACTATAGACAACGAAGATCAGACAAGGGATTTTCAAAGAAAGATACTACATTGCATAAATCACTTTACAAAACTAAGGTAAGGCTACTGAGAAGAACATAGCAAAAGGTATTATCATTCACATTGAGGTGATATATTTTGGTATGAACTTAATGCATCTGTATCAGAAATATTAAGATTGTATATGTTTCAGATCAAATTTTTGTTACTCTCTAACAATTGAAATAGACCCTAAATCTCTTAACAGAGTAAACTTAACCATCTTATTGTAAATATCTTAACTGAGTGCACACATAGGTTGTGTTGAAAAATCCTCACATGACATAGATCTAATCAATCTTATTGTTACTCCTAACAGGGTAAGATCATCAGAAGTGATCATTTTATAAAGCTTTAATAGGCTAACTTTATTTCTGTAGTAGTGAATTTTTGTGGGTCTCATACCTACCGTAGTTTTTACCTTCTAATAGGCGTTTTCTATGATACCAAAATAATAGTGTCACGAGTACTTAATCTTATGTATTTTTATTGTTTACCTTACATGCATTTACATTTTAGCAGTGATACTACATGTTTGGTATATTCAAATCTACTGAATCGGTTAATGAAGAACATTGTTAACCAAATTTGATCAGATTTTTTTAAGGGTACTAATTCACCCCTCCCCTCTTAGTACACATACTTTCCATTATCTAATAACTAGTATTAGAGCTAGTTCTCTTATTTTTAAGGTTTAATAGCTGAAGAGAAAATATCTTACAATGGAAAGGTATACACTTGACAAAACTATTGAGAATCAGAAGTTACAGTTGTAGATCTATGTCAAACAATATAAGGAAGCTAAATAGAAAGTCAGGGAGATGTTGATTAAGAGAAAGGACATGGAACTTTTCTACCACGAGATTTATTATCATGAAGAAGAGATTCATGACCCATTTGATACATCTAGATCTTAATCTGGTGGCATATCTTATGAATCTTAAGGCATGCTATCAAATCTATCTGAAACCAATCAATAACTTACTAAACAAGTGAAAGCATTGTAGAACGCTCAAGATACACAAATGATTAGAATGGTTGAAGTATTGAATAATGCAAATAAAGTTGAACAATATAGAAATATGGTGTTGATGAAAGAAGACAGATGACTAAAATGTTACAAGAGAAAGAAACTGAGATATTGAGACTTACTGAACATTGCTTTGAGATTACCAATCAAGTGGTTACTATGAATAATGAAGCTAAGTGATTGAATACTGAACTTGAAAAAATAATAGAGGATATTGGTATATTGGAAGAAGAAAATGAAAAACTAAGAAATGAAGTGATTAAGAGATCTGAAGAAAGCACTAAGAGAATGGATGAATTTCTGAACTATCAAAGAAGACTAAACAAAAATACTGGATTAGGGTATACCAAGCAAGGAGAATCATCAAATCAAGCTAAACAAAGAAATGTATACTTAATCCTGAAGCCCAAGAAGCCCTCTTTCCATCATTGTGGAAAACCGGGCCAAACATCAAATGTTTGCAGAATCAAATCAAAAGGTATTCCTTGAAACCCTCCTAAATTCAATGGTATTTGGTATAAATTAATAAGCATGAACATCAAGAACATGAGTGTAGATCCAAGTTGAAAAAACCCCAAAATAAACCTGGTGTAGGAGCACCTTGAATGAACCAAGTGTTCCTATGGAACCTAGAGGTTCTCTCAATGTCCTAAGAGGCCTTTAGTAATGTTAAGACACTGGGTTAGTCACTGGACCACCTTGTTGTTGGAAAGTTGACTATACTGGAGTATATGACTCTATTTAGTGTTTTCATTATGGAAAAAAATTCATATGAAGTGTTGGATTCAGCACACATTATCAGAAGATCAGAAATTGGCTAAGTACAGAAAACTGGATAGTTACTAGAGTACCAAAAGAACAGAGTATCAATGCATGTGCATATGACTGAGTTAGGTAATGTGCCTTTGAAGATAAGATTTTAAGTATGTATTAATGCTATGTCTAATAGAGCATTATCATATGTTCAAGTATGAAGAAGATACAACCAGTTGAAGAGGTACAGCTAGTGAATGCCAGAACAAGACAAAGATCATGGAAAGAGCCAATAGAGATTGTTTTGGTATAGAAGTTGCACCTATCCTCAGGACTTTCACATTTGGATTAGTGATTTTTAGTGATCTCATCATGTTTTTTAAAGGAACATGACTTGATTCATCCGGAGAAAAAAGTTAGAGCTAATTTGGTGGAGCGGACTGCGTGAAAAGACGCATCTATTGAGTTTGAGTAAAGCAGTTATAATTAATGTTGCACCAAATTAATGAAGGGTTACATGATTATTTAAGTGATCAAGATAGATGGTAAAAGGTTTCCTAAAGGTGACATATTTGTTTCTTTTGAGGAATTACTTATAGAAGGTCATTTTTGATCAGAGAAGTTGCAAAAGCCAGAGATAAGAAAAATAGAGCAGAGTGTAAAAGCAACAAAGCTATATTTGTCATATGTTGATGATATAGATATTGAAGTAGAAGCTTTTAGAGTGAAGACAAGATTTTTTTAGTGAATTACAAGAGGTTAAAGCATCAACACACAAAAGGAACTGATCAGAAAAGCAGTGTCATAGCAGCAGTTCGCCTTGCAGATATAGTGTGTATCGAAGATCCAAAAGGTTGTAGCCATCACCATTTGAGTAGTGAGCTCTTGGATAGTGAGTCTTTGGATAGTGAGTCCACCACCCCTAATAGGGTTATTTTCAAAGACTCCTAATAGGATCCGACTCTTAAAAAGTTCACTGTACTTAATACATTGTAAAGACAACTCCTAATATGGTTAAGGATCTTCTAACAAGGATCATAAGAAACTAGTACATGATATTTGTGGGTACTAATTCCCACTGGGGTTTTCACTTGCATTGGGTTTCCCCATAATCATATTTGGTGTTATGATTTGTGTATGTTTATCTTACTTGAATTGATATTCAGTTCAGTACTTAAACAGTAAAGTTAAGATTCAAGATAATAAGAAAAAGTTATAATAGATATATCACTGATTCAACCCACCCCCCTCTCAGTGATCCTAATCCTAAGAATTGGTATCAGAGCTCTGGTCCTCAGAAAATAAGTTTAACCACTTGAGGATATCATGGAAAAGGTAGAAATGAAACACCTAAAAAATAATCTTTAAGCAGCCCTTGAAGAACTTGACACGCCTGAAGAAGAAAATGAAGATCTTAAAGTAAAGGTTAATTGCATGCAAATACTTATCAAGAAACTGAAAAAAGAATTAAGGAATCGTTCTTCAAATGATTTGGGAGAAGTAGTCAAAAGGTTGAATGAAGAAAATTCATCTCTGAAGGATCAGATTGAAGAATTAGATGAATCAAGATGCCTATGATGATCAAGTCAAAGTAAACAAGCAGTTAGATGAAGAATTGAGAAAAGCAAACATGGAAATCTTGGAGCTAAGAAACAACAAAGAAAAGATGGAATCTGAATTGATTGTAGCAAAGAATTATATTGACAAGTTACACACAAGAAAGGATCTGATAGACTCATAGTTGTATGCTCAAAAGGTTAAAGGTGATACCAGCGATATAGGATACAATGAAGCAAAAAATTCAGATTGATGCCATGCAAGAAAGAATGAAAGCACCAAAGGACATCACAGATACTAAAGATATTAGAAATCAGACTAAAGACAATGTTGAACCACCTAAGGATGAATGCAAGATAGTTGACCATACTTGTTATGTCTATAACAAGCATGGACATATTGCAAGGAACTATAAAGAGGTAAGACCCTTCAATGGTTACTTTTATTCATGCAATAAATTTGGTCATAGAGCTATGAATTGTAAAAGAAGTCAAAAGAACAAGAATCAGAATAATCAAAGAAATCAAAATCAGGAAAGACAAACAAGTTATCCTCAGCAAAATGTTAGAAGCCCTCAGACTATTACTTATTAGATATGTAATTACAATGGACACACAGCCAAGCAATGCAGTGTGATGAATAACAACATCAAACCTCCTATCATTTTTCATTTATGTGGAAAGGCTGGACACGTCTCAAGGTCTTGTAGATCAAGAAAAAAAGGACAAGAGAATCCTAAGAAGTCTTTGTTTGAAGAATCAGGAGAAATTAAGTATGTGGAAGCTAAAGGTAAATCAAATAAAATATGGGTCAAAGTAAAGAAGGATAATGAAGAGAACAAGGTAGTAGATGCATCCTTAATGGATGCACCTTCTACTTCTGGTTAGTTGACCCTCATTGTCTTAGGGGGAGCTATTCTAGCTCCGAACCCCTGTGTGGCTGGTATATTCACCATTTGAGTATATGCCTTGGATTACAATTGTTTGGTGACATTGTGATGCAGTATGCAAGAGAACATGGTCTAAATTGTTATCAGGAACAAAAATGGAAGTTACAGTTGCTTTCTGTGTCTACGCAGAAAGTATTAATGGTGAAAATCTACTTTGAAATCACCAAGTCCTCACTTGTGGTTAGAATAAAAGATTGGAGATCATAGAAGCCCTAGAATTTCTATTGTTAATGCATTATAGTTGTTCTCAACAAAAAAAAAAGGAGATTGATAATCATCATTTGTTAAGAAAAGTCATTCGAGTTTGAAACAAAGCCCAAGCACAGACACGTCATTACTGAAATTAGTTGAAAACTTACTTAGCAATTAAGTAAGAGGTTGGATAATCAAAGGAGCACTTGTAGTCATGTAGCAAAGCATCACAATTAAATTCTCTAGTAGAGATTTATATCAAGAAACTCTTTGAAACATCTTAGAAGTGATTTATGAATATGCTTCAGCGCATGAATTTCATGAAGTAGAATGAGTCAAAAATCTTGTTGAGCAGTGTTCTATGTGAGAGTATCAGTATAGCCATTGGAGATATTTTTTGGAGTGGACCTGATGTTATCTTTGGAAGTTCATATTTATTATTGATCATCTAAGTGTGAATACAACAAAAGAGCGTTCATGTAAAAGTAGAAATTATTGAAGATACAGTTTGAAATATCATGTGAAGAAGCAGACAAAACTATTATGACAGGTCCACAAGATTATACGCCCATGGCCAAGGACATGGTGGATACATTCGTGGTTGATAATGTTGAAGTATCAATGGAAAAAAAGGATATTGATCTAGGCAAGTTTGAAGAAACATTTGTGAGTACTCAAGTGGCTGAGACTCTTTATATCAGCAAGAAGATATATCGATTTTAGATATCGCATAAAAGGAAGCAGAAAAGAGAAGACTGGAGTGACGGACAACTCATCATCATTGTTGTCAATTTTTACACTCATAAAAGACTTAGACTCATGGGGAGTAAATAAGTAAGGGGGAGTATAAAATCTGAAGGATTCATGAAAAATAGATTAGATATTGCAGAAGAGAAGTATATGAAGAAGAGGCTCAGTGAATTGGTTAGCAACTTTACACTTGATCTTAGTTCACTCAAGGTTGGTCAAGCATCCTTGAAAGAGTTTGCAGCAAAAGGAAGAGAAGATAATATGAAAAGGGGAGTAAAGTAATGGAGTCTTTCATATGATCAAGGTCCTAGCACAAACTTGGAGAAGATGGAAAAGCTACAATATGCATTATGCACCCATCTATAGATTGTTATTTCACTGATTGCATTTTGGGAGAAAGAGATGCAGAAGTTGCAGGTTGCATATCTAGATGTGTATGCTGAGTAAGTACATAGAAGTATTTTTTGAGCACCTTTGTCATTAATTTCAAAGGGGGAGTAGAGTATGAAGAATATGGAGTCTGTATATGATAAGAGGGAGATATAAGATAAAGAGTTTTTGTATAAAAGTACACATAGTAACTTTGCCATAATCCTTTGTTGCCATGAATGACAAAGGGGGAGATTGTAAACAACAATTCTATGGAATGATAAAACAAATTAATCTAAGAATTGAAGCTAAGATCTATATCATCTCATGGTTCTCTATCAAAACTTCGTTAAGAGAGCTCTCAGGCTTAATCTTTCTCAAGGACAATCCTAGAATGAGATATGTATAAAAATTAAATACTCCAATCTAGCTAGAATGCTCAAAATGCTCAAAAATGCTCCAAGATAATATGAGAAAATAACAAATGCTCCTAAAAATTATATGTTATATATAATGCAAATGCTAAAATTGTCTCAAAAAGCTCTCAAATGCTCCTCATATGCTCTCAATGTGCCTATAATAAGGATTCTTTTTCTCTTGAATTCTTGGATCCCAAACACAAATGAAATGGCTTGTATTTATAGCATTTTCCCAAGGGTAGGGGGTAGAGTGAGTTAATCATGATCAAAGTTTGGTTAAGTCAAAAGCTTTGAGGTGTTTTCAAATGGAGGGAAAGTTGGTTGGTTGTCTCAAAGATATTTGGAATTAAATAACTCCGTCATTTAATTAAATTAGCCATGGAAGGGTGATTGGGTTGGATTTGATCCTTTTTGATTTGAACTATACAATTGAAAAATCAATTACATAATTTGATTAATCCCTTTAGGCTTTGAATTTAATTAATTGATTTCATGATTATTTGATATTTTAATTTGATTTGAATTTTGTCCATTTGATTTGCATTGAGATGAGATTTTAAGCCATTTGGTTGAGATTTATAGTTTGGAATGCTTGAGATACACCTGGTCAATTTTAGGTGTCTACAAATGCCCCTCTTTAAATTGATGTGTGAAGCACATTGATTCAAAGAAAGCTTGATTGTCCTAATCATTGAGCTGATACTGATGAGCTGATATGAAAACCTGATATGAAAATCCTAATATGAAAATTCTGATATAAAACCTTGATATGAGATCCTGATATGAAATCTCGATATGAAATCCTGATATGAAACCCTGATATGAAACCCTGATATGAAAATCTGATATGAAACCTTGATATGAAAATTCTGATATGAAACCCTGATTGATACTCTGATTGATAAAGTTTGAAATTTTAATGCCCCAGATTTAATACAAAATATGCTACAAAATCCCAGTTTGATGATATGATGATGCCCCCTCGGAAATAGAATCATATTGATCGTAGGTAAAATTTGTTGACAAATAATGTTAATAGGATAGATCCAAGATTATCATATTTCTAATAAACAATGATGTGAAAAGATGTTGAAAAAATGCCCCAGTGTGTAGAATATGTAGATTAGGGTTGACTGGGTCAAAAATCTCAGAAATAGGTTAAAATAGCTTAAATAGGTTGAAAAACCCAAAATTACTATTCATTTTCACTTTTCACTATTGAGATTTTGCTCTAAGACTCTGATGACTGATAGCGATGGTGGTCCCCATATGAGAGCATAGGTTCGAGTGAGCACACTGATATCAGAGACCTCCTGACTACAGGCCTCTGATGAGTAGTTTCAACCCTCTTGGTGCATTTATTGCTTTGAAAATTGCATTTAATGCATGTTTTTATTGCCTTTTAGAAAATGATTAGCAAAATGTCGTGTAGGATAGGTAAAATGTTGTGTAGGGTAGTAAAAAGCCACATCCGCACTGTGAAAAGCTGTGTACACACAATCCTTAGCCGCGTAGGAGCTAGGTAAGAATTGCCACCCAAAATATGAAATGTGCCACCTAAAAACACCATGTTTTAAAAGCTAAGTATGATGTTTGAAATGCCGCGTAGGCCTGCAAAAGGCTACCTATTTGGTAAAGCATCACCTCCGCATAGTAAAGAGCCACTTTTAAAGATTAAAAAGCCGCTTAGCTTAAAAAGTTGCGTACACTCAGTTAAGTGCCGCCTACCATAAAGTTGAAAGTTGTTATAGGAAAACAAAAAAAACTTAGTTCGATTGATTGTCCAAATGAAATTAGGTTTCAAGCTAGAAAATGTTCGACCAGAATGTCATGTAGTGTTTAGGATGTTTGAAAAGTCATAATGATGAATGTTTGATAGGTCAATCAGATATGATTAAAAATGATTACAAATTGTCCTTGTGTCTCACGATATAGAGGTTAGGAGCAATAAGTTGATATGCTAAAGTTAGAGTAAAGATAGATTTAATATTTTGTGATTGACTTAGAATGGTTCATCAAGAGAAAAACTTACATGATGCACTTTGTTTCAAAATGTAGGAGCATTACCGCAAGTTATGGGTGCAAGGTGTAGCGTTATGGATATTTGATCTGGTAGATGAGCTTACGCCACCTGAGTGGCGTACTATTGAGACTTGTGAACTGAGTTTCCTTTTAGATCTCCCTTGGTTTTAGTTTAACTGAGGTTTATTGATAGCTATGGAAGAGCGATGGCACTCTGACCATAATACCTTTCATTTACCTCTAGGTGAGATGACTATTACGCCAGAGGATGTATATAGACTATTAAGGATCCTGACTCATGGAGAGCAGGTGTATTATGATGCAGTATAAGATAGTAGTGTTTGTAGATGGGTGTTTGGAGATAACACCATTGTAGATGATTGTATTACATGGGCACAGTTTGCCTCATTTCCCACCCTACCAACATTATTAGGAGCTGTGATAGGAGGATTATTATTTCCAAATAGGCAAGGTCATGGTTTTGCGATCAGATGGGGCCAGATTATAGAGGACCTGATTTCTCATCCACAGAGATTGGATTGGGGTTCCTGTGTGTTGGTGTAGCTGTATCATGATTTGCATGAGATTGTATATCGGCGCAGTGCAGCTATTTCTGTTGGTGCAGTATTATTACAGTTATGGACATGGGAGCATATCCCTATTACTAGGACAGACTCAGTGTGAGTTTGGGGTCGTGGTTACCCTTATGCATTTTTATATGATGGCATGGTTGTCCAGCATCATCTGGGCAAGGTTGATTTTTGGAGATGCATGATTGATGATATTGATCAGGTGGTATGGAGGTCATATCTATAGTGCGAGAGGTGGTGAGAGGATGATGATGAGCTACCCTATATGTTCACACCTCGATGGATGATAGGCTGATCACCATTGGTGATTGAAAAATTTTGTTGTGGGAGAGTGTTATGCCAGTTCAGACGGATGCAGGATATGCCACAGGGTATGGCACTATATGCCTGAGTACAAGCTGAGAGGTCGATGTGGGGAGCACAGGTTGACTACCAGTCACCCTATCTATAGATAGATCAACTTGGATATGGTGTTTGGGATTTGATGCCATAGGTGGTAGATGCGGGTATGTCAGCAGAGTACTGAGAGTGGTTTCTACAACATCGATTCATCAGATTCACAGATTTGGCAGAGCCTATCCCTGATGTTGATGAGCTTTTTCATGATGATGGTGATGGTGGAGATGATGGGGATTATGGTGGTAGACCACACCAGCGCAGAGTTCAGAGGGCACCTAGAGCACCATGGGTACAGAGAGTAGCTGGGCTTCAAATGAGAGGACATGCGAGAAGCCGAGGTGGTTGTTTTAGATAACCTAGGTAGAGGCGAGCAGGTGCACAGGTACCTCAAGGTCAGGCTCCATTAAGAGTGGATGTAGATTGGGCCAGGCATAGGCACAGACAAGTCCAGGTGGCTAGACGGGTTCCTAGATAGATACCACAGGTTGACCCACAGGTTAGCACAACACAGGTTATATTGCAGGTACCCATAGCACCACAGGCACCACAGGCTTCACCAGCATCACAGGAACCTCCAGTGCCTCTATTTTTAGATGATATAGTGCAAGATGTTTAGGGGTTATAGGCTGGGATGACTACAGTTATAGCAAGATTAGATCAAGTCACGACCATGCTGCAGCAGTTTTTGGCTAATGTGGCTCAGTTACCGACCAGTGCGAGCACTAGTTAGGCACCTCCTGGTGCATAGGATAGATCAGGTGACAGGGATCCAGATGGTGCAGGGGGTTTAGGAACAGGTTTGGCCAGAGATGGTTCAGGTGCTCCTACTGGGTCATGAGATAGATATGGACCTAGGATGTATAGCATTGTATCATATGTATATTTTGATCAGGACTTTGATGTATGGACCATTATATTGATGTATCTTTGATGTAATGATTATGTTATAGGCATTGATGATGGACATTTATCTATGATGATCTTTGATTCTTCCCTTGATGATGTCATGAGATTTCCTTTTATGCATGTCTATATGTTTCTATGATGCATTTATTTCTATTGTGCTATGGATGCAAATGTCTTAGAGTAGGACATAGATAAATGGATGCAAATGATGTTAATGCAATTTATCTCTATATGTTTTTCTGATTTAACCATGTATGAAATATGCAATGCATTCATTGCAGTACTTAGTGCTTATGGTAAATGAAATGCATCTATCTTTTTGTGTTTTTCGATTTATGCAATTTAATTTATGATATGCAGTTCTAAATGATGATATGGGAAATGAATAATGATTAATGTATCTTTTTTCTTGATTTTCTCTTGACATGAATATAAAATGAATAACGATTAATGATAATGAATGCAAAGGAAAATCTCATCTTTGAATGACTTAGAACCAATAAATTTGATGAAGTGTTTTCAACTCTAATCCCCCCTTTGAACTTGGAAAAAATGCTAGAAAGACAAGCCACTTGAGAACTAAGCTTTGAAGAACGCATTTAAGCTAAAAAGAAACATGCAACTAACCTAAAATGCAAAATGCAATTAATATAATATGTAGAATGAAATTAATCTAACATGAAAATGCAATGCAACTAATTGTCCTTGAGGTTTGTGAAAGGAAAGAAAACAGAGATATATTTTCATTATATTTTCATCATAGAGCGTTGTGGAACTAGGAGTCGATACAATCCATACTGGTGCCACTGCAACCATAAGAATATGAATATGACTTTCCCACATGTGGTAACCCCTTCTAATAAATGAAGTACAACCCTCATTAGTTGGATGACCAACTAATGGGAGTATGAATACCAGTTTAATCGAATTCAATGTTGCAAGTGGATGTTGGTATTAAGATATGGAAAATCTAAATAACCAAGGTATCCTTTTGCGTAAACAAACAAAGGTTAACCCTTCAGCCTATATGAATGTCCTCTATGTTTCTTTGAAGACCATGTCCTTATACGTATTCACACAAGTTAAATAATCTTCCTCAAAACAGTCACTTAGAAGCTTAAGAAAACATCATGTCCCTTATCATGGCCAATCTAGTCGAAAGATCATTGATTAGCTAAAAAGGACATGACTCGAAAAAGTTAATGAAAAACTCATCAAAAATTACAAGTGTTTGCAAAATGTATCAAGATTTTAAAATAAGAATTCCAGATAATCTGATCATGTAGGGTGTGTCAATTTTTAATCCTGATAAAATAAGTCAATGAGATTCAAGGATCATGTTATGCGATCAAACTGTTAAGGGTTGAACAATGATACTCATCAAAGGTTCCAAAATGTTTCTCCTGAATCTAAAAATCTACTTTTGATGTGTGACCGCAATGTTGCACTATTGAATCTGGTTGGTACCAAAATCTATGATGTGTGACCCCAAGTGATAAATGTAACTAACGTGAAACTGAGGGCAACTAAACCTAGCATGTGACAAAATGTAGCTGAGAGACTTTATTAGGGCAATGCATGAATGAGGGATGTAATGAGGATATGGACAAGTGAGATGAGGAAACCGTAATATGTACAAATGTAACTAGGAAACACCTAAGGGACAAAAGGCACCTGTTTCCAAGTTTTCACCTCTTGGGATTATTGCTCTTTTTCTCTTTTTCTCTCTCTTTTTTTTTGCTACCAAGGTGCCTATTTCTAGGTTTTCACCAAGGCACTTTTTTCTCTTTTTCAAATGTTTTTGGCTTTTTGAATTTTCTAATTTTTTTGGTATTTTTTATCTTTTCTCCTTTTTTTGGTATTTTTGAATTTTCTCATGTTCAAAGGTGATGCTTGACTCATCTGATACTCTTCAACTTATACTCTTCATTCTAATACTCTTTCCTCTGAATCAGGTGTGGAACCTCTTAAGATGAATGCTATTGATAGGTTCTAGCAATTCATCACCATCACAATCAACCAGTTTGTAGGTCCCCATCCCAAATGAAGAAACAATGACAAAAGGACCAAGCCAATTTGCTTCCCACTTCCCTTTCTTTTCTTTGTTAGCCTGATTTTTTGGATTTTCTCTTAATTTTAGATCTCCTATTTGAAAGGTTCTTGGCTTGATATGTTTGTTATAGTTCCTAGAAATTTGATTCTGATACACTTTCAAATGATCATAGGCTTGAGTTTGATGTTCCTCCAAAAATTCCAATTATTGAAGGCGGGCAACTCTATAATCTTCATCCATTATTAATCCATGCAATGAAACTCTTAGGGATGGTATTTCAACTTCTAAAGGGAGAACAGCTTCGGCCCCATAAACCAAAGAAAAAGGTGTAGATCCTGTCGGGGTTCAAATACTATTCCCATATGCCCATAATGCTGGATTGATCTGAAGGTGCCAATCCTTTCCTGATTTTCCAACTGATCTCTTAAGGATTTTAAGGATGTTCTTGTTGGTGGCTTATGCTTGTCCATTACCTTGGGGATAGTAAATGGATGAAGAGTGATGTGTAATGTGGAATGTGTCACAAAGTTCATCAATATCTTTGTTCTTAAACTATTTTCCATTATCCATGATGATAGCATGAATAATTCCATATCTGCAAATGATATGATTTAGGATAAACATGGAAATTTGTTTTCCTGTTGCAGTTGATAAAGGGGTAGCTTCAACCCATTTAGTAAAGTATTTTGTCATGGTGATTATATACTTGTGTCTGTTCAAAGAAGGTGGTGAATCATGCCAATCAGGTCAAAACCCCATTGATAGAATGGCCATGGTGTAACAAAAGGGTTTAATTCTTGTGCCGGTGCATGAATCAAGTTCCCATGGTATTGACATTTCTTGTAAACTTTAACATATTGACAAGCATCTCTTTCTAAGGTTTTCCAAAAGTACCCTATATGTAAGATTTTCTTAGCTAGGTTTAAACCATTTGAATGTGACCCAAAAATCCCCTCATGGACATCTTTTAAAGCTAATTTTGATCCATCATCCTCTAGACATCTAAGGAGTGTTCCATCAATACCTTTATGATACAATGTGTCAGAAAGGATAGTATAATGGGCTGCTTGCCTTATGAAATTTTTCTTTTGAGCGCGGGTTTGGTCTATAGGTAGGGTTTGATTTTTGAGGTAAGCATAGATAGGTCCATACCATGGAGAGTCATGTCCATGTAAAAGGGCAATAATTTGGGTCTCAAGTAGGTCAAATGTTGTTTTCACCAATTCTTCCACCAAAAACTCATACTTTTCATTTTGATCGGGTAGTTGAAGTAAAGATGCCAAAGTGGCCATTGCATAGGCTACTCTATTCTTGTCTCTTGGAATTTGTATAAAAGAAATCAAAGAAAATTACTTCTTCCAGTTGTCCATCAAGTTCTTGTAAGGCAGCAATTTTTCATCCTTAGTATTATATTCATCATTAACTTGATTAATGACTAATTGAGAGTCCCCATAGGCTCGCAATTCTGTGACATTCCATTCCAAGGTTGTCTTGATTCCTATGACCAACGCTTCATACTTGGCTATGTTATTGGTGCAAGGAAACAATAACTTGTAAGTTTTTGGGATTGTGTAACCTTGTGGTGTAATCAAAATAATGTCTGCTCCACTGCCATTTTGGGTATAGGATCCATCAAAGTATAAATTCCATGTCTTAGATTCGACATTCACAATTGTAGAATCTAGGAATTCCACTTGTATAGGATGTGTAGAGTCTTGAGGATATTCAGCCAATTGATCAGCTATAAATTGGCCTTTGATTGCTTTCCTATCAATATATTCATTGTCAAATTCACTAAGTACCATGACCCACTTTGCAATCCTTCCAGTTAAAGTTGTTTTGCTAAGTAAGTATTTCAAGGGATCAATTTTAGCTATGAGTTTCACCTTATGCAACAACATATAGTGTCT
>MU225506.1:77177-112468 GCA_018584345.1 Thuja plicata | reverse complement strand
AAACACTTATTTTTAGGATTTCATTTGAATATGCTAACCCTTATTTGAATCTTGTTATTTTGATGACTAATCCTAATGTTTGCATGTTCTAGTGTTGTTCCTTGCAGGTAGGTTTTTATCACATACAAGAAGGACATGAAATTATAACACCAAGGGTTATTTCTTTGAATCTTCTTTCATTTTATTTTGGTCTCATGTGTTGATCAATCTGAGTTTTAAAGTTATCAATTTTACAAACTCACTGCCTGGTTTGTAGGCCCTAAATCAGGGTTTAGGAGAGAATTGAGTTTTTTTCACTTTTCCACCATGGGAATTCAATAACCCTTGGTGGAAAGTTTGTTTATATGGTTATCTTTATGATTCTATAGGATAGGTTCTCTAAAATGAAGGGAGATGGAGTTATAATGATGCCCTAGGTGTATATCCTTATATATGCACCCATCCAGAACTAGGACAATAATCATAACTCTCATTTGGGGATTGATCAGAGGCTCTAAATTAGAGGAGGAGGAGACCCTTGTATACACCCTCACATGATCCAATCATTATTTTTGTATTTGGATGCATCCTTAAGGCACTTCTAGTGTAAGTGTAGGACTAATTAGCCCTAATTGCATAATCAATTTTGTGTATCATCCTATCTCTTTCTCATTTCTAGGTTCTAGGGCTTAAGTCTAAAGTCTTAGGCCATAAAGGGTTCCTAAATCCCTAATAAATTAAGGAAGTTATGTGTAAGAATCTCATTTAAGGTCAAATTTCCTTCTTAAAAAGGCTATAAGCCTAGTCTTGACATTGTGAAGCAACTATGTCTTAGGGGATGCAAGTGAGTGAAAGAAAAATTAATAGTATTTGATAGGGACCTAAATAAACCCCACCTATGAGCATAGGTCAGCCTTGGTCCCTTAAGTCACTTTGGGGGTATTGTTAAGAATTTGGGTCAAGTGCATTGTGAAACCACTCTTGGTACTTGGTATTGTAGGATTGGTGAACCCTAGTGATTAGGTTTCCCTTGGGGTTTTGGGGTTGTGATAGCCTTAACCAGTCCTTTACCACACTTGTGATAAGTGTGAAGCACTTTGGCCTACAATCAAGGAGTTTGGGGTACATTGCCCTATTTGGGTTATCTAGAGGCTTCCAGTTTCCCACTTTGCATCAAGTGGTATCAGAGCTATGTCTGGTCCTAAAGACGAAGATATCCCTTCAAGGGTTATAAATATTGAACTAGAAAAAATGGTGAGAGAGCAGAGGGCAGCAAATGCAACCTTGACAAGAAGACTTCAAGAGTTGGAGAACAAGGTACAGAGGGTAAAAGAGGACACTTGCAGTGGTGAAGAAAGGAGTGACTTAGATGAGGACACCCCTAATCAGGATGTGAACATTCCTGCAGACCAGAGACCCCTTCTAGATGCCTTAATTTCTATGGGGAGAAGAACCATGGAGGAGAAGTTGGATCTACCAACTTTTAATTGAAAGATGAATGCAAATTTGGCCTTAGATTGAATAGAGGCTCTAAAAAGCTTCTTTGAGTGTGAGGACATCCCTGAGAAGCAGAGAGTGAAGATGGAAAGATCCAAGTTGAAGGGAGCAGCCCTAACTTGGTGGAACTTCATCCAAATAGAGAGGGTGAATAATGGGAAGAGTATGATCTCTTCATGGAACAAAATGATTGCATTGGTCAAGGAGACCTATGTGCCTGAAGACTATGGAGTACAACTCTATAGGAGAAAGAAAATCCTAAAGCAAAAGGATATGGATGTAGGCTCATACACCGAGGAGTTCCTAAAGCTATGTATGAAGACAAATGTGGTAGAAGATGAAGAAGAAAACTTAGAAAGATATATGAATGGTCTTAAGGTATCCATTCAAGAGGAACTTAGCCTAGTACATTACCCTACCACAGTGAACAAGTGCTATCAAATGGCACTCAGGGTAGAGGAAAAGTGGAAGAGAAAACAAGTGTTTGGAAAGGGAAAGAGTAATGATAGTGGGAAGAACTTCATAGGAAGAGGAACCTCTTGGAATAGAGGGAAATACAATGGTAAGAGCAGCAGGACCCCTGACCAAGGAGACAAAGAAAATAGTGATACAAACTTTAGAGGTAACTATAGAGGGAGAAGACCCTTCAATAGGAGAAGGAAAAACAATGGAAGAGGAAATGGACCATCAAGGTGTTACTACTACAATCAATTAGGACACCATGCAGGAAGATGCCCTGAAAATAGAAATAACAACAACCAAGGTGAAAGGAGAGCTCAACTCATTCAAGAGGGCAAGCAAGAAAACAATGCAAATGAAAGGGAATTAGAACCAGAGGAAGGAGCATGTTTGATGATGAGACAAGTCTTCATTCAAGTTCCACAAAGCCAAGAACCTCCTCAAAGAAATAATCTCTTCCGGACAAAGATCAAATGTAATGGGAAGGTATGTAATTTACTTATAGATTCTATCTCAACTAAAAATTTAGTATCTTTTGAAATGGTACAAAACTTAAACCTCCCTAAGAAGCCTCATCCTTTTTATTATCATGTCTCTTGGCTAACAAAAGGTCAACAAACCCTAGTGACTGGACAAGCATGGAAATAATTTTCAATAGCATACTTTAAAGACAAAGTTCTTTGTGATGTTGTGGAGATGGAGGCCTCCCACATTCTCCTAGGCAGGCCTTGGTAGTATGATGTAGACGCCACACACCATTGTAGGAAAAATACCTACTCTATCACTAAAGATGGAAAAACATTCACTATGAAGCCCCTGCCTGATACCAAAACAGAAAAGGAACCTACTGTCAAAACCATGGGGGAAAAAAAAATGCTAAAAGTATTGAGGGAGCCTGAAACTAAAGCATATGTCTTAATCTCCAAGCCTAAGGATAGTGTAAGATCTGATAATGATGATCCCATACCTGATGAATTTCATAAACCACTCACAAAATATAGTGATGTCACTGTCTGTGATCTACCCAAAACCCTCCCTCCCTTAAGAGATATCAGTCACCAAATACACTTGATACCTGGTTATTACTTGCCTAATAAGGCCCCATACAATATGACACTAGTGCAACATGCACAGATTGCAAGGCAAGTCAATGAACTATTAGAGAAGGGACTCATCCAAAAGAGTCTTAGTCCATGTGTTGTACCATCACTTTTAGCCCCTAAAAAGGATGGCAAGTGGAGATTATGTACTGATACCAGAGCCCTAAACAAAATAAAAATAAGATATAGATTTCCAATTCCAAGAATGGAAGATCTTCTCGACCAACTAGGCACTATTTGTTACTTTACAAAGATTGATTTAAAATCCGGCTATCATCAAATTAGGATTAAGCCAGGAGATGAATGGAAGACAATGTTTAAGACAACTGAAGGTTTGTTTGAGTGGCTTGTTATTCCTTTTGTCTTGATTGATTCTCCTATTACATTCATGAGACTCATGAATGAGCTCTTTATTGATTTTAGTGGCAAGTTTGTTGTCATATATTTGGATGACATGAATTACAGTCATGGCAAAGAGGAACACCTTGATCACGTTGAGCAGCTTCTAAGGAGACTCCATCAACACAAGTTAGTGATTAACTTGGAAAAATGTATGTTTATGAAGAAGGAACTCATCTTCCTAGGATTTGTCATCTCCCAAGGCACTCTCAAAATGGATCCAAAGAAGGTTGTAGCAATAGTCAACTAGCCTCCACCAAAGAACCAAGGTGATGTTAGAAGTTTTCATGGTTTAGCAACTTTCTATAGAAAGTTCATTAAGAATTTTAGCCATGTGTGTGCTCCTATGTTGGACACAATAAAAGGTGGAAAGAAGACTAGATTTGAGTGGAATAAAGAAGCAGTAGATGCATTTCAATATCTCAAGAATAGAGTGGCACAATACCCAATCCTAGTGCTCCCTGACTTCAACAAAGTATTCATAGTTGAAACAGATCCAAGCAACTTGGCTATAGGGTTAGTCTTGAGCCAAGAAGGTAAGGCTATGGCATATTTCTCAGAAAAATTGAATGATGCAAAGAAGAGGTATTCTACTTATGATTTAGAAATTTATGCAATGGTGCAAGCCTTCAAAAACTGGAGACACTATTTACTCCCTAAAGAATTCATTGTTTATACTGATAACCATGCACTAAGTTTTCTAAACAATCAGGAGAAACTTGGAGTCAAACACATTAAATGGATGGAGTGGTTGCAAGCATGTACCTTCAACATAGAGAATAAAAAGGGAGTGAAAAAAAAAGTGGCTAATTCCCTAAGTAGAAGTATTGGATTAGTTGAGGAAGTTCAACTTCAGAGTGTAGGGATTGATTCCCTAAAACACCTATATGCTGACGATCCAGAATTTAGAGAAATTTTTGAGGTATGCACTAAAATGGTTAGCAAATACCATACTGATTTTTTTGATTTCCTTATTCAGAATGAACTCTTGTTTAAAGTAGCCCAATTGTGTATTCCAAAATATTCCATGAGAACAAATATTATTAAGGAGAAATATTTTGGTGGCTTAGGAGGACATTTTGGGATAGATAAGACCACTAAATTAGTAAAAAGAAGTTATTTTTGGCCAAAGATGGGGAATGAAGTCAAGAGATTTTTTGAATCTTGTACTATTTTCCAGAAAGAAAAGGGTGTATCCACTAACCAAGGATTGTACCAACCCCTACCAATTCCCTCTAGGCCATGGGAATCAATTTAAATAGATTTTGTCATGGGTTTTCCAAGGACAAATCAGGGTTATGATAGTGTTTTTGTAATTATGGACAAGTTTAGTAAAATAATGCACTTTGTTCCTTGTAAGAGAACAAATGATGCCTCCCATATAGCACATCTATTATTTAAGGAAGTGGTTAGAATCCATGGTCTACCACAAACAATAGTGTCTGATACAGATGTGAAGTTTCAAGGTCACTTTTGGAGGACACTCTTCAAGAAATTGGGCACAAATCTAACTTATAGTTCAGCATACCACCCACAAATAGATGGAAAAATGGAGGTGCTATATAGATCCCTTGGAGATATCTTGATATGCTTAACCAAACAATACACACAAATTTGGGATATGATCCTACCTAAGGAAGAATTTGCATTCGATGACTCCATGAACAGGTCCACTAGAAAGACACCATTCCAAACAGTGTATGGACTGCATCCTAAAGGTCCATTGGATTTAGTAGAGTTACCATCTGATTTCAGAGTGAGTACACAAGGAGAGGAGTTAGAAAAACAAATATCTAAAGTGCAAACAGAAGTAAAAGAGTCACTATAATAGTCAACTATGAAATACAAAGCACAAGAAGACAAGAGGAGAAGAGAGTTTTACTTCAAAGTTAGAGATAAGGTATGGGCATACCTAAGGAAGGAGAGACTCCCTAAAGGAAGATATTCAAAGTTACACATGAATACAATTGGTCCTTGCACAATCCTCACCAAGATGGGTGAAAATGCATATGAGATTTCCTTGCCCCCTAATTTAATGATTTCTCCTATTTTTAATATAGAAGACCTCACTCCTTACAAGTGTGTTGCATACATTCTAAATGTGTAGGGATCACAAGTTGAAGATGATGGAAACAATGTAATAGATCTCCCACCAAGAAAGTAAATGGAGTTAGACACCATTTTGGAAATCAAAGTATTGAAGAAAAAAAGGAAGAATAAGTACATGCAATACTTAGTGAAATGGAAAGGACTCCCTCCAATAGATGCTACCTGGATGAGAGAGGACCAGATCCAACACCATGGAACCACTGTTGACTAGTTATCCTCAAGTCAGAAATTGAGTTCAAATCTCATGGGCAGTATGGTGTAGGAGCACCCTGAATGAACCAAGTGGTCCTATGGAAGCTAGGGGTTCTCTCAATGTCCTAAGAGGCCTTTATTAATGTTAAGATATTGGGTTAGTCACTGGACCACCTTGTAAGGCCATAGTTCCAAGTTTGGTACATTATGACCCCTTGGTCAACTATTGGTCATTAATGGTCCAAAACCCTAGGAATATTTTTTTTTAGTTTTCTCACATTTGGATCCACTAGGGATCACAAAATTAACATTGTGACCAAGTTTGGTCATCAGAGTTGCAAAATTGCAAAATATGTAAAAGTTGCTCAAAAGTTGTCAAGCAACTTTTGAGCAAACTTAACAACTTTTTGAAAAGCAACTCCCAAACAATCATATCAATTCAAATATGTCATGTAACCATTGGGAGTGCCTAAAAAATCCATTTCAGTCAGGTGGTAGGTTAATCATGTAATTTGACATTTTGAAATTAATAAAAATAACCATTTTCCTGCATTCTCAAGAAATAGTCATTGTGTATGGTTGGGTACGAACATAAGGACATGAAAGTATGACACAAAGGGTTAGTTATATGAATCTTAATTCATTTTATTTTTGTCTCATGTGTTGATCAATCTTAGTTTGAAAGTTATCAATTTTACAAACTCATTGCCTAGTTTGTAGGCCCTAAATCAGGGTTTAGGAGAGAATTGAGTGTATTTCACTTTTCCACCATGGGAATTCAATAACCCTTGGTGGAAAGTTTTTTTATATGGTGCTCTTTAAGATTCTGCAGGATAGGTTCTCCAAAATGTAGGGAGATGGAGTTACAATGATGCCCTAGGTGTATATCCTTATGTATGCACCCATCCAGAATTAGGACAACAATCATAACTCTCATTTGGGGATTGATCAGAGGCTCTGAATTGGAGGAGGAGACCCTTGTATACACCCTCACATGATCCAATCATTATTTTGGTATTTGGATGCATCCTAAAGTCACTTATAGTGTAAGTCTAGGCCTAATTAAGCCTAATTGCAAAAGCAAGTTTTTGTATCATCATGTTTCTTTCTCATTTCTAGGTTCTAGGGCTCAAGCCTAAAGTCTTAGGCCATAAAGGGTTCTTGAATTCCTAATCAATTAAGGGGGTTATGTGTAAGAATCTCATTTAAGGTCAAATTTCCTTCTGAAAAAGGCTACAAGCCTAGTCTTGAGATTGTGAAGCAACTATGTCTTATGGGTTGCAAGTGAGTGAAAGAACCATTGGAAATATTTGATAGGGACCTAAATAGATCCCACATATGATCATAGGTCACCCCTAGTCCCTTAAGTCACTTTGGGGGTATTGTTAATAATTTGGGTCAAGTGCATTGTGAAACCACTCTTGGTAGTTGGTATTGTAGGATTGGTGAAACCTAGTGATCAGGTTGCCCTTGGGGTTTGGGGTTTTGATAGCCTTAACCAGTCCTTTCCCACACTTATGATAAATGTGAAGAACTTTGGCCTACAATCAAGGAGTTTGGGGTACATTACCCTATTTGGGTCATCTAGAGAATTCTAGTTGCCCACTTTGCATCAAAACCATACATCGATAAATACTGTCAAAATTGCAACATGAATGGCCATACAAATCAAGAATGCAGAAAGAACAAAAAGAAAATCTGGAAGCCTAAAGGACAAGAAAAGGTAAATCAACCGATAAGACAAGGCAATGCTTATGCATGGGATTATAACACTTGGAGAAGTTGTGAAACATGTGGTAAATATGGACATATAGCAGCAAATTTATGAGACAATGGTGAACCAAATCTAGGAATTGGTCAAGCTCTGGAATGGCATGTTTTAATTGTCATAGAGTCGGTCACTTAAGAAGATATTGTGCAGACTGAATAAACACTTATGGGAATAGAAATACAATTGAGGAAATTGTAAGGATCATAATCAAATGTGGACAAGAGCATCAAATGATAATGTAGGACCAAGCACAACAACTAGTGACACCTCATCTAATGGATTAGGTGGCTCCACTGTCTCCAACTAAGAAATACAAGTAGGTAAGGAACTATGTTTTATAATGCTATATCTTACATCAGTTTCTATATTTATTTCACAAATGCCAAATCAGCATGAATCAAGATGCACTATGGTATTATATGTTTGATTACTATGATCTAGTTGAGTCAGTTAATATGTACCAAGTTAGAACTGTCAGTCAGTGAAATTGTGAAGAGACATCTGAGTTACTATGGTAACCAAGTATATGGTATACTCACTGAGCTGAAGCATTGATAGTGTTAACCGAGCATAATTTTTTATCACCGAGTGGTTGGTGAAGAGAATTTATTGCACCACCCTATGTTATTTTCTATAAATTTGGTCAACATGAACTCATTTGTTCACAACGCAATCACATAGAAGAAAAAGAAAAGAGAACTAAGTTGCAAAAAAACTTTTTTCATGCATTCAACAGATACTTAAGAAGATTCTGAACACACAGAGGATAGTTACTAGACATTCTTCCCTCACCGAGTTATTTGAGCATATTTTTATGGAAACCCTAAAATAGAAAACATGGCATCTTCATCATGAACAATGAAATCTAAAATGGATAAGGATAAGAAGGTTGTTTTGGTGAAGAACTCCACCTGCACAAAACCAATTTACAAGATCCATCTACAGGTTGTAGCCCTACCAGACAATCAAGGCACATTTTTGTCTATTCCACCTAGGGTTTTTCTTGTGCAAGACGTGCATGCATACATTCATTGAAAATTTGGAAAAATAAGAGATTTTGAGCTCATATCCACATACGAATCATTGTGCATAGATGGAAAGCTAAAAGTAGACCATAAACACTTAGAGGTTAAAGGGTTAACCAATGACCTATATAATCTGAAGGTCTTTCACAATGAATGGATCTGCATTGTACTAAGAAGAGTACATGATGGAAATTTATGGCTGGATGAATCTAAGAAGATAGCCAGGGATGTCATTCATGAAGCTGCAAGATACCTCATATCTGAAAAAACCAAAGCCCTAAGACACCTACCGAGAACCGAGATGAAAAAGCTAACATTAACTGAGTGGGACGGTAGAGGTTTCAAGATTAACTGTATCAATGATCCTAAACTGAGATTCAGTGCTTATGTCATTTGGTATAAGATATTCCAGTCTAGCAAACCAAACACCATACCATGTAGAGTTGTTGACATAACCTAGAAGATTGTCAAGAAAGGTCTACAACTTGATATTTCTCAGTTATTGTAGAGGCAACTAGAAGAAAACATGAGAACCATAAGATCAGAAAAGACAAATAAATATAAGTTTGGTTCATTACTACTTTGCATACTCTTCTACATGAAAAATTTAATTCCTTCAATCAGTAAAGTTAAGTGGAAGACAGACATACGGGTTACAGTACATATTGATGAAATGATTACTAGTCTAGGAAAAAACTTTGAACCTATAATGAATGAGTATTTCTCTAAGTTCAAAGCTAGGATGGAAAATAGATCCAAGATTCCTATACAACTAGTAGAACAATACAAATATGATATTTGTTTTGTATTATATACATATACAACATTAATCAAAGCAATAGATTTGAGGACTGCATGGCTACCTCCAATGGACTATGAGTTAGATATTGATGTTGCATCTGAAGCTATTGAGAATTTTTTAAATGAGCCTGTTGAAAAATCTACCATGAGATTTGGAACCTACAAAGAGGCAAAGAACCGAATAGAAATTTCCTTGAAATTATAAAAATTGGGTAGGAAAAAGACAAAGATTGTCAAAAACTTAAAGAGGAAACTTGAAATAACAGATGAAGAATTGGAAAAATATAAAGAGGAAACTAAGGAGAAGACCTCATTCAGTGAAGAAGAAAAACCAAATCATGATACTAAGGACACCAAGTCAGATGATGAACTAGTTTAGGAACCTAAGACCAAATGGAGAAAGAACACAAAGTTTGAATCTCCATCAAAGACCAGCTCATAGTCAGTGACTAAGGATTCACCACCTTTGAAGAAATGTGTAGCAAAAATAACAAGACCCTCACTGAAATTTACATACCAAACACAGAAGCAGAAGGGTACTACTACTCCACCTAGACAAAAGAGGAAATATGTGTGAAACAAAGATGACAAGGATGATTCTAATGGAAATCCAAAACAATTCAAGGTTGTACAAAATAAGCCTTCACAAACAATTGATGAGATTGTAGAGACAATCAAGACAATCAGATAGTTAGCATATCTGAAGATACAAGTATATTCTGATCTGACTACTGGGCACAAGGACAAACTAGAAGAAGAAATCATAGGTATGATGATTAACTTTAAAAAGTTCTAGTTGAGTTTTCTACTTCTATTCCATCAGAACTATACGAAAAAATATCATCAAGATGGACATATGCACTCCAAACCAAGAAACAGATGAGAGAAGTAGCTCTCACACTTATTAAAGTTGAGTGCACATTTGAGGAAATTCATTATATAATGAGACAATATGCCAAGCAATTTACAAAGAAACAAAGAACACTAAATATCCTACAAGGAAATATGAACAGAGTGGATATTGAGAGCACCAATATTTGGAGTGAACTATTGAATCCAACCAAGGACATTCAGGATACCGAGAAAGTAAATGATGTTGTTGATGACATTAATTTTCCATTATTATCAAAACAACACTTTTGGTAAGCATACATCAAAAGACAGGACAAGAGAAAACCAAAGATCAAATATTAAGAGATCACTGAAGATGACTAAGTGCAAAGTGAACTGATGACACAACTTAGTGTGTAAACCAAAAATACAGACTAAACAAATAGTTAAAGAGCAACCGACATAAAAAAACCAAAGGATAGTCAAGCATGACCGATAGAAAGAACCAAAAGTTAGTTGCAGCCCGCAAAAAGTGGATCTGACTTCCATGTCAGATAAAGAAAGTGTATTCTATTTATAGGATATTTATTTGTTTTAAATCCATTTATTTAGGGAAAAGATACATGAATGTAAGTGCTTTAATCAGTCTAACTAATTTAAAACACATAGACTAGGAGATCTAGATACAAGTTGTAAACCCGATCTTAGAGTTAACATTGTTTTTATCAAAACTTGATAATGTCAATCAATCTATAAATAGATGATGCAATCATTCATTATTGATCGATGTGAAGAGAGAGGAGAATATGAATAAAGCCAATGAGCATATCTATGGATCAGATTGAGAGTTTCAAGAAAAAGAAAAGAAAAAGTTGAATGTGGTTATCAGAACCAAGAACAAAGCATACCAATAATTAGAGGTATTATTCAATCACAATTAGGTGATAATTATTTCATGTAAACTAAATTGGATCTCTATCAGCAATAGGAGATTGCATTTACCAGTTCAATCTATAATTTTCTATCATTCTAAAAAGTGGAGCAAAGTGTAAAAATCCTTTCAAGGAAGGTGGATTTAACAGTCCAACAACAAATCTCTTAACCGAGTGCACACTCAACAGTGTTGTTAAAGCTCTTAACATAGTAGACTTTAACAGGTCACCACCGATACTCTTAATAGGGTATATCATCAGAAGTGATCAAATTGTAAGCCT
This sequence comes from Thuja plicata, assembly GCA_018584345.1. NCBI lineage: Eukaryota > Viridiplantae > Streptophyta > Pinopsida > Cupressales > Cupressaceae > Thuja > Thuja plicata. The sequence continues at coordinate 101,091 of MU225506.1, read as the reverse complement.
TAACCGGCCCCTTCCAATCTGGAGATAGTGAATATTTTGTGGGTGTCATCCCCACCGCAGTTTTTACTTCCTAACAGGAGTTTTCTACGATATCATATCTTGTTTAATGTGTCAAATTAATTTCATGAATGTTTCTACGAATGTTCACATGTATGTTAATGTTATGAATTGATATAACTCACATCAAGATAATATAGATCAAATTGACTGGATATACAATTGATTACAAAGGTTAATTGATAAAAGGATACAAAAAATTTGAGAGGTACTAATTCACCCCTCCCCTCTCAGTACATATTTCCCATTGAACCCAAAAATTGGTATTAGAGCTAAATCTCTTCTTGGAAAGCTTAAAGGATTAAGAGAAAAGATCATACAATGGAGAATTATAGACTTGATAAAAATATTGAGAATAAAAAGCTTGAAATTCAGATATTCTATGAACAGTATAAAGAAGCTAGAATCAATATGAGACAGCTGCTACATGAAAGGAAGAATATGGAATCTCACTATAATGAGATAGATTATCATCAGGAAGGGATATCAGATCTCTTTGAGTCTTTAGGATCAAATACAAGCAAAGCATCAGATACATCAGAAGAAAGCATCACAAGCCTAACTAAAATCAATCTACATCTGGTTGGACAAGTTAAATCTTTGAAAATAGGTCAAGAGACATAGATGGTAAGGATTATTGATATCATGAACAATGCTAGACAAGGTGAGAAAGAAATAACACTAGCTATTGATGATAGAAGAAATATCACTAAAAATCTACAAGAAAAAGAGTCTGGAATACAAAGACTTACAAAGCATCACCATGAGATTACAAATTAGATTATTCTTATGAGCCAAGAGGCAAGCAGAATAAATGTTGAACTCATTGAAAGAATAAAATCTATCAGTGAACTAAGGGATTAGAATGAAAAGTTGAAACATGAAATAAGAATTCAGCAACAACATAATGAAATTATGCAGAAAGCTGAAGAAAGCAATAAAAGAATGGATGATTTTCTTGAAGGAAAATGAAGAGTCAACAACAATACCAGTCTAGGTTTTACCAAGAATGTAGAATCATCAAATCAAACTGATCCAAAGAATTTCTATACAAATTCAAGACCAAGAAATCTTACATGCAATCACTATGAAAAGCAAGGCCATACATAAAATGTATGAAGAGGCAAAATGAAAGGTATTCCTAAATCTACATCTTCTTTCATAGGATTCTATTATAAATGTAACAAGAAAGTCCATAAAGCATATGAATGTGATTCTAAGATGAAACAACCAAAGAAGGAATCCTACATGGACAAGTATTGTCCTACATGCAAAATGAATGGGCACATAACTCTTGAATGCTGGAAAAAGAAAAGACAAGCATGGAAGCCTAAAGGTCAAGAAACTCCTTATCAACCGAAGAGAGTCGGTAATAAGTATGTATGGAACTAAAATACTTGGAAAAATTATACAACATGCAGAAGATGTGGTCACATTGTTGCAAACTATATGAGATAGTGGACTAGAAAGTCTAGAGGCTAGACTAACCCCGGAATGGCATGCTTACTATATAGCTAGAAAATGGAAGCACTTCCATGGTAGACTGGTTTAGCCTTCTGAGTAAGTGGTTTGGGTTCATGTCAAGTGCCTTGAATGGGTTCCTAATTTAGACCTGGCTTTCCCCCTGTTCTGCCCCATTTTCAACCTCTCTCCAACCAGTTTTCGGCATTCTGGACTACAAATTTGAGATCTTTGACCTCAAGGTCAAGGTCAAAATTTTAGGTCTATGTAGACCTCAACCTTGACCTAGGTCAAGCTTGACCTCACCCCTGACCTAGGTCAAGGTCGACCTCGACCTTGACCTAGGGTCTAGATTTCAAGATCTCACAATTTTTGAATGTTGGCCTTTGAAAAAGTTAATTCCCACTTTCGGGTCTGCTGTTTCGGGTTCAAAAGTGACGATTCCTAAATTATATTTAATATAGGTCCTCTCCTAGGGGTAAAGGCTTTAATGAGAATTTAATTCTCTTATGTCAGCCTCCTTATAATATTGTGCCCTAATTTCATATAAAATGAGGTTTTTCTCCTCTCATTTTCTCTAAGTCCTCTATCTAAGCCTAAGCATCATTGAGCAATTGAAAAGCATTATCAAGAAAATTTCAATCAATCTAAGGAGAAATATTTGAAGCAAGCATCTATCCATCATCAAGCATTCAAGAATTCATCAAAGATATCCATGGGAGGCCATTGAAGGATTCAAGCTACATAGTGCCCTTTTGGGTGATCTCTCCATCCACCTTCTTCCAAGCCTCTTCATATTAAGAACCCATTCAAGATTTGGTGTTGGAGATCTACAAGAAATTCAATGAAGACATCCTACATTCTAAATTCTAGATCCATTAGTGCACACCTACTTTCAGATTCAAGGATTTGAATCCTCCATAAGGGATTTTACACGAGCAAGGTGAATTGTTTCATTTACTTTGTTTACTTCTGTAATTTCAATTATATATATTTGAAGTTAATTCCAAAATTGGGGTTTGACCAAGGCAAACCCCTTGCCCCAACAAAAAAATCAATTTTTCCTGCATGTACATGTTCAGGAATGTGGATTTGAACTCAGATATGGATACCCTTTTCAGTGAACTATTGGGATTTGAAAATAGATTTTCTGTTAGACCTGCATAGGTCCGGGTCAAGATTATTTGGTCAAGGGTGACATTTGTGGGTCAAGGTTAACCTTTTTCATAATATGGTGTCGAATGGGAAAAATATTTTTATGTTTTGTTCATCTCTACATTTATGTTCCGGATCACACTTCAGATTTTTTAAAAATAGAGTACAGACCTCAGAAAACAACATTCTTTAGATCTACAATTCTTTAAGGTTGGTACTTCCTCTCATCCTTTTCAATTACTGTTATATCTTCTTAATCATAAAACATAATTTAAGATCTTCTTCCTTACTCTCATTTCTAAATGGTTGATTCATTTGTGCATTGATCCTTCTAATTTGGATCTTGCATTTGTGTATTTGGGGATAAAAGAGGAACATCTTATCTTCCTTCCCCCTATATGCTTAATCAATATACAATACACATACACACAAAATTACAAGTAAATGTAAAGGTTAAGGAAATACAACACATCTCAAACCTAATTAACCAATCAAATATAAATTTCAATTTACTTCATATACATATCAAATTCCCCCTTTACATTTTGGTGAACCCGCAATAGACAACTCTTTCTTTTAGGTGTTAGATTTACATGTTTATGCTAGATATTTCATGTTCTTTCAATTACATTTAAAATTAATAAATCAAAATCTTGTGTTAGTTCATTTTTCATTGCATTGGTGTATGAGCTTTACCACTTCTAGTCCTACATATAGTATCCTGGTTAGAAGAAGCCGTAGACTTGTAGGTTCCTTTGATCCCGAGTCGTCCTCTCCTTTCATTAGGATCCCAGATGATAATTTGATAACTCATGATTCCAATCCTTCTATGGAGCATAACTCTTCTCACTCATCTCATGATGAGGATGATGCCTAAGATTTCCTCCTGAACAAGTGAAAAAAATCTCAACCGAACTTGATAAAATGGGAAATTGGCTTATCCAAGAAAACCATAATAAAGATTCCATCCAAGCTATAGAGGCTATTAAGAAATTCCTCTATGATAATGATCAAGGTGTTAAATTTTTGCATGGTCTTACTCATCTTGTGCATTCGAATGTTAAACCTTTAGCTCAAGAGGCTCAAGAGTTAGGATATAAACCCCCTATCACTAGTCAAGGACCTTCTTCCATTCCTATCATTCCTACTTATACTCCTCCTTTGATGACTACATCTCTCCCAATTGCATCTATTCATGTGAGTGCACCACCGGTATCTCTACCTACCTTACAACCTTCATATCATAGTGTACCTTTTACTTATTCTAATCCCCTTCCAACTGTGGTTCCTAATGTTCCACCAGTTGTGTCTTCTATTCTTGTTACTTCCTACACTTTTTCTAGTGTTCCCAAAAATTTTATGCCACTTGTTTCCTCTAATGATTCCACAATTATTAGTTTGGCTCAAACTGTGTCATCTTTACAACAACAAATTGCATCCTTAACCCAATCCATGTTTAGCATTCCTACACATGACATGGGTTGTCCTTTTTCCTTAGACATCATTCGTGCTACTATCCCTCAATAAGCCGATATGCCTCATCTCGATAATTACAATGGTAAAGGTGATACTGTCACTCATGTTAAAACATTTCAAATCCTTTGTAGTGATTATGCTCATGACCATAGGACTTTAGCTAAATTGTTTGCTAGAAATTTTCATGATAAGTATTTTCAAATGTATTTATCTTTACCTCCTTATTCAATTGACTCTTTTCCTAAACTTGTTAATGCCTTTATCCAACAATTTCAAAATAACATTGGTCCACAAGTTTCCTTAACTGATTAGATGCATTGTAAACAAAATATTAAGAAAAGTTGACTGATTTCATTGGTAGATTTAAGCATTTGTATGCTTAGATTTCTTATCATGTTCCTGATATTGATATTCAACATATGTTTATTTCAAATTTACAAAAGGATATTAGAGATAAGATTCTACTTACTGAATTTACCTCTTTTCAACAACTTTGTGCAACACTTCACCATTATAGGTTACAAGTGAGTCAATTTAAGAGAAACACTCCAATGGATCCTATTCCAGTTGATAAGAGTGACATAGCACCTAATCCTAATATGTTTCAGAAATCTAACAACTATGTCAAGATTAATAAAAAGAAAAATGTGGTTGCTAATCAAGTTGTTGTTACATCCAATAATGCCACTTTTGCATCCACTGCTTTCTGTATGAATCGTATATTTGCTCTTCTCTCTAAAAATTTGCATTCTATAATGAGTAGGTTATTAAGTGCTAATATGGTTACCTTTCCTCCTATTCAACCTCTTCTCCCTACCAGAATAGCATCCAAATTCTTTGATTCTAAAGTTTTTTGTCAATACCATCGCCAGAATGGCCATGATACTGAAAAATGTTATTCTCTAAAGCATAAAATTAAAGATTTAATTTATTCTAAGGCTTTGTCTTTTGATAATTTTGATGGTAGTGGAAATAAATTTTTTTCTCTTCCTAATAAAAACCTTCAAATCTATACGAATCCTTTACCTACCCATGATACTAATACCATAGCTCAACCATCTTGTGTGGATATAGTTTATGATTCAAAGATGGATGATCTTAATCACATTGTTAATCATGTGGAGTTTGTTGTTTCATCTCAACCTACTGTTCAAGATCCTTCACCTCTACTTCAACTTCCAGTTCCACCTAAACCTCAAAAACAAACTAAGGATAAATGACCTAGGAAAATTTTAATCACCTTTGATGATTCTAAAATGATTAAAGCTCCTGATGGTCCCCTTTATATCTATGCTAGGATTTCCAAGATACCTACTCGTGGTTGTCTTGTTGATCCCACATCTCTAATAAATGTTATTAATAAGGAAAATATTTTTATGAAAAACTTACAACGTGATTGGTATGATCCATCTGATGCATGGATCCAAACTTGTAATGGTTTTCTTTATCCTACACTCGGTTCTATCAACTTTCCTGTTGAACTTTGTGGTAAAGTTGTAGATACTACCTTCATCATTATTCCTACTTTTGATTAATTTCAAATCAAATTTGGTTTACCTTGGATAACTGCTATGCATGCTATTTCTTCTCCCATTCACAAATGTCTTAAGTTCATTCATAATGGAGAAGTAAAAATGATAATCCATAGTTTGTATCAACCTTCTAGGCCTATAGATTGTGCTACTCTTGATTTATTTTGGCCTTCATTATGTAACTCATGTCCTCCTCACCCTAATCATCTCTTTTGCTTATACCAAGCTTACAAACATCATAAAATTGCTGAGTTAAGCATACCTTAGATAGAGCTCAACTGTGGTCTTTTGCCTACTCCTTCCATACCTCCTTTAGCCATCACTTCTAATTCTAATAATAAAACCTCTATTGTTCCTATCATGCCCAAAACTAGGTCAAAACACACACAAAAAAAAAATTAAAAACACAAAAGTACGTACAACTAACAATGGTTGAGTTGGAAAGGTGATAGCAAGGTAGAGGTAACCTTTGAGTTACAAGGTATATACATAGGTTGAATAAGGGTCATGCCACAAACAGATGCAGAATTGGCGCATCAACTTGTTCCACGAGTTATATGAATTCTTAACTCAGGTTGATCTAGCTTTGATTTCATGTTTAGAATCATGATGGTACTTAGTGGTTATGAACATATGTTGATCTAGGTTTCCCTAATCCTTACTTACCTCCTAATCTAGATTACAACTTAATCCATTCACATCTAGTTCTGGTTTTCTTTCAACATTAACTACTAGCTCAAAACCTAGTCAAATTAATATTCTAATCTTTTTTTTAAAGAACATCAATAAACATGCTTAAAATTTAAGAACCATTTCACTATACCAAATAACTATTGATTAAAATCTAAAAGCTGAAATCAAATCTGATTTCCTAACCTACCAACATCATTTCTAATAAAATTATTTTTCTTTTTTTCAAAACACATGCAATCCTAACTCATCAATCTCCTAACAAACAACTTTAAATTAATCGTTAATAAGACAATTAAATTATCCTCGAATAAAAAATTTAAATTAACTTCTGATTGAAATTTAACTTAACCCCTAACCCCTTGATCACAAGAGTAACATATTCCCTTTCCTCATAATAAAATTTAAGAAAACATTATCTATACATTAGAATAAATTGACTAATTCCGCTTCTCTAATAGGCTAATCACGCTATTTAGGCCAAAATCTCTATTAGATTAATACACAAATCTCACAATTTTTAAAATAACCTAAACAACTAATATAAGGATCCTTTTAAAATGATTAATTATTAGTTTAATATGTTGTTCCCATACCATAAAAATTTGATCATGTTAATAAATCCCTCCATCTTTCAAAACACTAAAGTTATTAACCTAATGATTTATGCTACATCATTGAATTAGTTTATGTGTATAAAATGGTACCAATTTAAGAATTAAAAAAAATATAAAAAAATGCCAAATTAACTAATTTAAAACTATCTACGAACTACCTATAATCTAATCTATCTAACAAATAATCCCCTAACCTAACAAATCTACTAACTTATTAAACTATCATTTTCTATGACAAAGTCCAAAACCCAAAATGCATTGGTAAAGGGGGCCGAATTCCTAAGTGAAAGTGCAGGTTGAAAAGGACTATTTTGGGGGCCCACCACCTATCTTACCATCCTTAAACATAGGATTTCACATGGCAAGGCACAACCTAGGTAAGGTGGTGTGGGTTACTAGGAGGAGGTGATGATGCAAGGCCCACCTACCAATCTCCCATCCTCTAAGGTAAATCTCGCATGAGGAGAGGGAGTTGACTTAGCAAAGGACATGTCAGATTTTAGGGGAATGTGGACAGCAAGGGAGGTGGCACCAGAACCAAGTAGTGCAGCCCTTTACACAAAGTGATTTATTTTTCAAACTTAACACAATCCAATGTTCAAGCAAATAGGTAAGAGGTAAAGGTGGGGCCCATAAAAAAGGATAAGAGTGTAAGGTGAGTTAATCTGGATTTAGGATTTAATTTTGAGTTTATGCAAGAGGAATTAGAAGACTAAATTTAGTTAGATAGATCACATTGGGAACGTAATATTCTCTGTGTTAAGGAGAATATTTCCTTTCTCATACAAATTCCAGAGAGCATTTTTGCTCTAAATCTGGAAAGTGTCATGGGCTTTGTTTGTTATAAGCTCTTCTATATTGATTTTCTTGATTCAATTTTTGTAATAGATCATAGTATGCATTAGGATTGATTTATTTGAGCAATATACTAAAAGGAATAATAGTATTACTTGAATTTTATATTATCCTACTAACTATTTTGATTTGTTATTGATAGCAAGGTTATTTCTTCTTCTCGAGAGTTGAAATTGAAATGGCGATTTTTATTGTAGAGAGTTGAATCTATGGAGATAGAATAAGAGACTTTCAATGGGAGAAATGGAGTGTTCCAATAACTTGAAGACTTACATTTACATACATTATGGAGGTTTCAAGATTCACAATTTCTCAAGAATTTAGGAAATGAAACTATTATATTGTCTTTCTCTTTCAATATTGGGTATCCTTCTATACATGGATGGTTAACTTATTTTCTTTTAACAAATAGAATACAATATGCATGAACTAAAGATTCTATCATTTACATTATGGTAATCTTACAATCTACATTTACACATCTTCAAGATGATAAATCTACACAATACTTGGATGGTATACAACATATCTTCCTTTAATGAATCATTACATAAAGAAGGAGATCTCTTCACATATAGCTTGAAAAGTTTTAAAACTGAGCATTACAACAATAAAAAAGAATGAATTTCAATACAATGAGTGACTATGCAACATTGAAGTTGCTTACACACAACTACCCCCAAATAGGGATTTCTTTCAAGCTTCTTTCACCATCTTCATGACTTCAAAAGCCTGTAAATTTAATGAGAAAACCCATGGGAAGCTCACCTCCCAACTAAGGCCTCAAGGAGGCTACTCCCGAGCTTGGAGAACCAAAGCTAAACAAGATTTCACATCCAAATTCTCACAAATATTTTATATGCACAAAACAAAAATAAACTCCCAACTAAGGTTTCACAAATCAGTTTTCCAAACCCATTGAAGTAGGGTGAAGGTGGGATTTTCCAAGGAGGAGAATGCCATTACAATTTTCAAATTTCTCAACAAGAGTTTTTCTCCATGCCTCTCCAAAGCTACATTGACATTCCTTCCATTTACACATTTGGCCATTTTTACGCTAAAATATAATCTTTCCAACATGGCTTCATGGAGCCCATACTCCATGAAATTATCCCTCTTCTCCAAGAGAAGATAATCTCACTACAATGGAGAGCCCAACTAACCCCTTCACCGAAGGCCACTTCTTCCCTTCCCAAAAGCGTGAGTAATGCCTCAACTCCCATGAACAACACTCCCAATCCAAAAGAACAAGAATTGATACAAATTTTCAAAAGCATTCCCAACCCAACACATGACAAAAAAATTTATGTACAACAACACTATACAAGATTACATACATGAACACCATACAAGATTGCATATTCATAAAATAATAACATCCAAATCTTCTTGCAAAAAAACAAGCACTTCATGGCAAAGGAGACCAACCTTCCAAATGTGTTATGGAAAAATGAAACTTGAGAAGAGCCCAAATTCTTATCCTTCCTCTTTCCAAAACCCTAATTGTATGTAAAATTAGAGAGTGGGCGAACACCCACTAAGTCACCCAAAACCCTCTAAAAAGACCCCCAAAAGTGTACTCAAGACCTAGCAATAATGAAACATGACAACTAGCCTTTTTGTCTCCCATCTTAATTGTGAGTTTAGTAAGGAGTGTGGGACAAGTTAGATGTATGTGGCCATCTTCATTTTTTCCACTTTTGAAAAGTAGGCATTTTGGAGAGTCATAATGGTGACCTAGGTTTCTCCCATAGTAAAAACTAGCCCCTAACCCAAGGTACCCCTTTAGGGTTAACTAATTAGGTTAAAGAATAGACTCTAGGGTCACTTTTAATCCCTCCAAAGTACCCCTAAAATTCAAGTCTGAGTTCCAACATGATGTGATCCCTACAAGGCATCTATATGCAAGTGGGATTAATATAATATCATATAAGGTCAGGTGATTCTTGCCCGAGCCCTAATTGACATGTCACTATCCACATGGACAACACAAGTGTCAAGTGACACCAAACAAAATACACATCACATTCACAATGACATGTCCAAACAACAACATAAATTTTAAACTATTAACACACATTCAAATTATGTTTACAACAAGGATCACATTACAATGAGGTTTCAACCCCTTATTGGATTATACCCTGGCTTACTCAATTCACATGTGTTTAGCCCTAATTCTCTGAATAATTCCATGGTTCCCTTTCCTACACACTAAACTTCGGGCATCAGTAATCCAAGATGATAAAATTACATGTAATATACATTTTCAATTCATAATTAGCAACATTAATCAATAAGAAAAATTAAGCCCTTAATTTAAATTTTCATACAGAAATGTTTAAAACATAAGAATTCCTTAATCACCATGACATAACATCCATAAAATAGTCAAGTCTAATCATGGTTCGGTCTTCTCATCAATTCACTGATCTAAACATATATAATCAAAATCAACCACCTGCTCTAGGTCTAATCCATATCAAAATGTAATCCACACAATATAATCATCATCATAACATAATATCATGAGTCTCTATCAAGATAATCAAAAATTGTATCAATGTATAAAAACATAAAGTATCAAAGTGTGATCGAGCAATAAAGCTATGATGGGTTGGTGTGAGGCCTCACATCCTCCCCCACTAGGTATGAACTTCCTCCTAGAGTTTATCAAAAAGATATGGGTACTGAGATCTCATCTACACTGCATCCTCCCATGAAGTTGTGACCTCATCATAACAATCCCACCGGACCCTAACCTGGTCCAGCTCTCAACCTCGGAGTGCAAGGGTCTGTCAGGCTATAATATGAATGGGCTCCAATGCTAGCTATCCATCCAACTCCACCTACAAGACATCCCAATCTATAATGTGAGACTCATTATAAATATATTTCCATAGCACAGATACATGAAACACATCGTGGATGCGTGACAGGCTGGGTGGCAAGGCTAGATGGTAGAAAACTGGTCCTATCCACTCCAATATCTTGAAAGGTCCAACAAAGCAAGCTGCTAACTTAGAGCCTTTTCCAAAACAGATTGGACTCTTATGCGGGTGCACTCTCAAGAAGACCCTATCTCTGACCATATACTCATGATCAACCCTCTTGGCATTTGCATACTTCTTCTGTCGATCTTGAGCCTCCCTAACATGTTGTATAATCAAGACAACCTATTGCTCTATATCCTTGACCAACTGAGGTCTAATATATACTCTATCCTTGATCCTATCCCAACTCAGTGGTGTCCTGCATGGTCTACCATACAAGGCCTGATATGATTGCATACCTATACAAGAATGATGCCCATTATTATAGGCAAACTCGACCAAATGTAGGTATTCCTCCCACTTGACCTAATGGTCTATCACATACATGTCCAGCATGTCCTCCAATACCTATTTAACCCTCTCTGTCTGGCCATCTGTCTGAAGGTGATATGTTGTACTAAAATTGAGCCTAGTGCCCAACGCTACTTGTAACTCTCTCTAAAAGGATGATGTGAACAAGGAGTCTCTATCAAAGATAATCTTATGGGGAATGCCATGATTTTTGAAAATATCCCACAAAAATACTTGAGCTATGTCTCATTCAGTGAATGTAGTACGCACAGGTGAGAAGTGGACAGCCTTGGTCAATGTGTTGACTATCACCAAGATAGCATCATGGCAGAAAGAAGACATAGGGAGACCAACAATGAAGTCCATAGATATAGTATCCCACTTTCACTCGACAATCTCATGTGGCTGCAGGATCTCACCTGGATGACTATGCTCTACCTTCACTCTTTGGCACTCTAGACATCTAGCAACTATGCTGGCAATCTGTAATCTCATGCCCGACCAATGATACAACTATCTCAGATTGGCATGCAACTTCTTAACTTCTGGATGAGCTGTATAGGGTGCTCTGTGAGCCTCAAGCACAATAAACTCCTGCAAGTCACCTATAGAAGGTACATAGATGCGTCCCCTATGACATAGAAGTCCATCAGACTCCAAAGAATACTTTGCAAATCTCCCCTCAAGGGGTCTCTGAGAATGGATGAACTGCAAATCTCCACATATAATCCATCCTTTGGAAAATGATGCAAAATGTGATCCCTCAAATATGTATTAGAAATCATAGATGAGAGCTCATGTCGCCTCCTACTCAATGCATCTGCAACTACATTCTCTTTCCCCTTGATGTAATGAACATCAAAATCATACTCACAAAATTTCCACCCATCTTCTCTACCTTGCATAAAGATTAGGTTATGTAAAGATATACTGTAGGCTCTAGTGATCTGAATGAAGCTCAAATTGGTGACCTAGAAGGAAATGTCACCATCTCACTAAAGCATGAACCACCGCTGTGAGTTCTAGGTCATGAGTATGATAATTAAGTTTGTGAGTCTTTAGCTTCCTAGACTCAAAGGCTATGGGATGACCCTCCTGCATAAGGACTACTCCTAAACCATCCAATGAAGCATTAGTACACTCAACAAAATCCGCCAAAGCATCTGGAACTGCTAAAATTGGTGCACTAGTGAGGGCTCACTTGAGCTCCTTGAAATCTCTCTCACACTTCTCTATCCATTTATACTTCTTCCCCTTTCTCTGAAGGGAGGTGATGGGATGAGCTACTCTAGAAAATCCTGCCACAAAGCATCTATAATATCCTGCTAAGCCCATAAAACTTCTGACCTCAGTGACACTGGTGGGTACTGGCCAATCCATAATAGCTCTAATCTTTGATGGGTCTACAGAGATCCCATCGCCAGATATAACATGACCAAGATAATGCACCTCGGGTCTAAAGAAAGCACACATTGACAAGCTGTCATATAATTGATTCTCTCTCAAATTCTACAGAACCTGTCTCAGATGCTCCTCATGCTCCTCCTCATTGCAAGAATATATCATAATATCATTAAGAAATACTACCACAAATTTATCAAAAAATGTATGAAATACTCTATTCATGAGGCTCATGAACACAGTTGGAGCATTCATGAGGCCAAATGGAACTACTGTGAACTCATAGTGACCATACCTCATGCGAAAAGTAGTCTTGTGAATATCACTTTCCACAATCCATAACTGATGGTAAGCCAACTTCAGATCTATCTTCGAGAACACTCAGGCACGCTGCAACTGATCAAATAGATCGTTGATCCTGGGAAGTGGGTATGAGTTCTTAATTATTACTTTATTCAACTACCGATAATCAATGTACAATCTAAGTAACCCATCCTTCTTCACAAAAATCACAGGTGCACCCCAAGGTGATACACTAGGTCAGACATGCCCTTTCTCCAAGATCTCTTCTAACTGAATCTTGAGCTCATTGAGCTCATTTGTGGTCATCCTGTAAGGTTTTCTAGATACTGGCTTAGCTCCTGGTACAAGATCTATGTGAAAATCAACTACCCTAGGGGGAGGCATACCAGGTAGCTCGGTAGGAAATACATCTGCAAACTCCTGAAGAATAGGATAATGCCTCCTAAATCCTCCTCTCTATCACTAATGGTGATGGAAAATAACTGACATCCCTTTCACATGCACCACCTAAGATGCATAGTGGAAATAATGCGAAGTGATACAGGTCTTTGTACCCCAAATATCACCATAGAAGTGTCGTGATCATCAACACACTTGACCCTCTTCTAACGACAATCTACCTTGGCGCTGTGGGAACATAGCCAATCCATGCCAAGGACTACATCATAAGAACCTAGAGGGGTAATATGGAGATCGGTCATCGTGATAAGGTCTCCAATCTAAATCTGACAACTGCGAACTAAGGAACTAACAGAGACTCTAGCTCCTAAAACTAACTCAACCTCTCATCCGACATCCTGTCTAACTGCCACCAGCCTGCAATGCTCCACTACATAGGGAGATATAAAGGAGTCTGTGGCTCCTGAATCAAACAAGATAGAAACACTGATACCCTGAATCATACCTGCAGCCTTAATGACCGTGGCCTGGTGCTTGGCCTAGCAGTTATCAACCGCTGCAAAAAATCTATGGGATCTACCCATATCTCCAACTGTAGGCTCTAAGGTAGCCCCTCTCTAACCACTGGCTAACTATCCCTGTGGGCATTCTCTCACTAAATGACCCATACCACCGCAAGTGTAACATGGCTCACGGGTCTAAATCTACACTCCCTGTGTCCTAGGCTATTGTGACCCTCTAGTCCTACTCAAACAACTGTATCCACCCCTAGAGGACTGTTGAGTCCTAGCTGACTATGTTTGAGGGGTTTGTGTCCTGTGATCCTATCTAGGGCCCTAAGACTGCCACTATTTGGGCTTAGAGCCTTGATAACCCTGTGAATGCCTCTGTCTAGAATCCTGTTGGGATCTCTGTTGCTGAGACTGTTGACCCTTAAATGATCCTGCTGAGTGATTTTGTTTCCCTTTCCAAGGGGGTCTATATTGTCCTACCTGCTGGGAAGAAGGGTTTTAGTGCTGGGACAGATCCTGAGACTTCTATCTAGTATAGATATCCTCAGCTACAAGTGTCATCTCAACTGCCCCTCTAAACATGGTAGGGAATGATAGGTGTACTCTGCTCTGAAGAGACATATTAAGTCCCTTAATGAAATAGTGAATATGTAGTTTCTCATCCTTCATGTAATCAACATATGGAAGGAGATCAAGAAACTGACTCTCATACTAGTTCACTGTGAGGCCTCTCTACTAAAGATCATGGAACTCCTCTATCTATCTCTGTCTAAAATTCTTAGTGAGATATCTCTCACAAAAATAGGCTACAAAAGTCTCCCAAGTGAGTGTGTCAATACTCACTCCACCTATGAACACCTCCAGCTCCCACCAAGTGGAAGCCTTCTCCCGTAGATGGGCTGCAAGTCATGCCTTTAGATTACTCCCATAAGGGTGCAATCCAAAACATCACTGTAAACTTTGTAACTAGGCCTCTACTACTGACCCATCAGTGGATCCCAAAAACAAGGATGGTTGGAGTTATAATAACTCTCAGATCTCATCTCCAACATCTCTAGGGGGTCTCTCCCTGGCATGTATCTCATGCTCGCATGGTATTACAACATGATAAACTGACTCACCCTCCTGATCATCATGACCCTCAATAGATTTGGGTGGAGGACTCCTACTCCTCTCTCTGCTAACTGCTCTATCATTCTCTGAAAGATGTGCTTCCCCTTAAGGAATCTACTGCTAAACTATGGGTGGTAGTCTCTATTGAATCACCCCAATTAGATTTTGGAGAACATCCATAGTATCCTGGTTAGGGTTCGGAGGTGGTGGAGGTGGTGGTGGTCGGGGTGGTGGATCCTCCTGTCCTGCCCCCGCACGGGGAGCTCTATGACCTTTGCCTTGTCGGTTAGCTCTGGTGACCAAAGGCATCCTACACAATGATTTATGTTTTGAATGAGTTGAAATGTAATGGGTTAGGTTCCTTGTTTCGAAACACTAGCTCTGATACCAAAATGTCATGCCCAAAACTAGGGCAAAACACACACACAATTTTCTTTTTTAAAACACAAAAGTACGTACAACTAACAATGGTTGAGTTGGAAAACTGATAGAAAGGTAGAGGTAACCTTCGAGTTACAAGGTATATACGTAGATTGAATAAGGGCCATGCCACAAACAGATATATAATTGGGGCATCAACTTGTTCCACAGGTTATATGAATGCTTAACTCAGGTTGATCTAACTCTGATTTCATGTTTAGAATCATGATGGTAGTTAGTGGTTATGAACATATGTTGATCTAGGTTTCCCTAATCCTTACTTATCTCCTAATCTAGATTACAACTTAATCCATTCACATCTAGTTCTGGTTTTCTTTCAACATTAACTACTAGCTCAAAACGTAGTCAAATTAATATTCTACTCTTTTAAAAAAAAAAACATCAATAAACATGCTTAAAATTTAAGAACCATTTTACTATACCAAATAACTATTGATTAAAATCTGAAAGCTGAAATCAAATCTAATTTCCTAACCTACCAACATCATTTCTAATAAAATTATTTCTCTTTTGTCAAAACACATGCAATCCTAACTCATCAATCTCCTAACAAACAACTTTAAATTAATCGTTAATAAGACAATTAAATTATCCTCTAATACAAAATTTAAATTAACTTCTAATTGAAATTTAACTTAACCCCTAACCCCTTAAATACAAGAGTAACATATTCCCTTTTTTCATAATAAAATTTAAGTTAACATTATCTATACATTAGAATAAATTGACTAATTCCACTTCTCTAATAAGCTAATCACACTATTTAGGCCAAAATCCCTATTAGATTAATACACAAATCTCACAATTTTTAAAATAACCTAAACAACTAATGTAAGGATCCCTTTAAAATGATTAATTATTATTTTAATATGTTGTTCCCATACCATAAAAATTTGATCATATTAATAAATCCCTCCATCTTTCAAAACACTAAAGTTATTGACCAAATGATTTATGCTACATCATTGAATTAGTTTATGTGTATAAAATGGTACCAAATTAAGAATTAAAAACAATATAGAAAAAGGCCAAATTAACTAATTTAAAACTATCTACTAACTACCTATGATCTAATCTATCTAACAAATAATCCTCTAACCTAACAAATCTACTAACTTATTAAACTATCATTTTCTATGACAAAGTCCAAAACCCAAAATCCATTGGTGAAGGGGGTCGAATTCCTAAGTGAAAGTGCAGGTTGAAAAGGACTATTTTGGGAGCCCACCACCTATCTTACCATCCTTAAACATAGGATTTTGCATGGAAAGGTAGAACCTAGGAAAGGTAGCGCAGGTTACTAGGAGGAGGTGATGATGCAAGGCCCACCTACCAATCTCCCATCCTCCAAGGTAAATCTCGCATGAGGAGAGGGAGTTGACTTAGCAAAGGAAATGTCAGATTTTAGGGGAATGTGGACAGCAAGTGAGGTGGTGCCAGAACCAAGTAGTGCAGCCCTTTAAACAAAGTGATTTATTTTTCAAACTTAATACAATCCAATGTTCAATCAAAAAGGTAAGAGGTAAAGGTGGGGCCCACGAAAAAGGGTAAGAGTGTAAGGTGAGTTAATATGGATTTAAGATTTAATTTTGAGTTTATGCAAGAGGAATTAGAAGACTAAAATTAGTTAGAGAGAGCACATTAGGAAAGGAATATTCTCTATGGTAAGAAGAATATTTCCTTTCCCATACAAATTCTAGAGAGCATTTTTCCTCTAAATGTGGAAAGTGTCATGGGCTTTGTTTGTTATAAGCTCTTCTATATTGATTTTCTTGATTCAATTTTTGTAATAGATCATAGTATGAATTAGAATTGATTTATTTGAGCAATATACTAAAAGGACTAATAGTATTAGTTAAATTTAATATTATCCTACTAACTAGTTTGATTTGTTATTGATAGCAAGGTTATTTCTTCTTCTCGAGAGTTGAAATTGAAATGGAGATTTTTATTGTAGAGAGTTGAATCTATGGAGATAGAATTAGAGACTTTCAAAGGGAGAAATGGAGTGTTCTAATAACTTGAAGACTTACATTTACATACATTATGGAGGTTTCAAGATTCACAATTCCTCAAGAATTTAGGAAATGAAACTATTATATTGTCTTTCTCTTTCAATATTGGGTATCCTTCTATACATGGATGGTTAACTTCTTTTCTTTTGACAAATAGAATGCAATATGCATTAACTAAATATTCTATCATTTATATTATGGTAATCTTACAATCTACATTTACACATCTTTAAGATGATAAATCTACACAATACTTGGATGGTATACAACATATCTTCCTTTAATGAATCATTACATAAAGAAGCAGATATCTTCACATCTAGATTGAAAAGCTTAAAAAATAAGCATTAGAACAATCAACAAGAATGAATTTCAATACAATGAGTGACTATGCAACATTGAAGTTGCTTACACACAACTACCCCCAAAAAGAGATTTCTTTCAAGATTCTTTCACCATCTTCATGACTTCAAAAACCTGCAAATTTCATGAGGGAACCCATGAGAAGCTCACCTCCCAACCAAGGCCTCAAGGAGGCCACCCCTAAGCTTGGAGAACCGAGGGTAAATAAGATTTAACATCCAAATTCTCACAAATATTTAATATGCACAAAACAACAATAAACTCCCAACTAAGGTTTCACAAATGAGTTTTCCAAACCCATTGAAGTAGGGTGAAGGTGAGATTTTCCAAGGAGGAGAATGCCATTACAATTTTAAAATTTCTTAACAAGAGTTTTTCTCCATGCCTCTCCAAAGCTACATTGACATTCCTCCCATTTACATATTTGGCCATTTTTTTGCCAAAATATAATATTTCCAACATGGCTTCATGGAGCCCATACTCCATGAAATTATCCCTCTTCTCCAAGAGAAGAGAATCTCACTACAATGGAGAGCCCAAATAACCCCTTCACCCAAGGCCACTTCTTCCCTTACCAAAAGGGTGAGTAATGCCTCAACTCCCATGAACAACACTCCCAATCTAAAAGAACAAGAATTGATACAAAAATCCAAAAGCATTCCCAACCCAACACATGACAACAAAATTTACATATAACAACACTATACAAGATTACATACATGAACACCATACATGATTGCATATTCATAAAACAATAAAATCCAAATCTTCTTGCAACAAAACAAGCACTTCATGGCAAAGGAGACCAACCTTCCAAATGTGTTATGGAAAAATGAAACTTGAGAAGAGCCCAAATCCTTATCCTTCCTCTTTCGAAAACTCTATTTGTCTCTAAAATTAGAGAGTGTGTGAACACCCACTAATTCACCCAAAACCCTCTAAAAACACCCCCAAAAGTGTACTCAAGACCTAGAAATAATGAGACATGACAACTAGCCATTTTGTCTCCCCTTTTAATTGTGAGTTTAGTAAGAAGTGTGGGACAAGTTAGATGTATGTGGCCATCTCCATTTTCACCACTTTTGAAAAGTAGGCATTTTGGAGAGTCATAATGGTGACCTAGGTTTCTCCCATAGGTAAAAACTAGCCCCTGACCCAAGGTACCCCTTTAGGGTTAACTAATTTGGTCAAAAAATAGACTCTAGGGTCACTTTTAATCCCTCCAAAGTACCCCTAAAGTTCAAATCTGAGTTCCAACATGATGTGATCCCTACAAGGCATCTATATGCAAGTGGGATTAATATAATATCATATAAGGTCAGGTGATTCTTGCCCGAGCCCTAATTGACATGTCACTATCCACATGGACAATACAAGTGTCAAGTGACACCAAACAAAATACACATCACATTCACAATGACATGTCTAAACAACAACATAAATTTTAAACTATTAACACACATTCAGATTATATTTACAACAAAGATCACATTACAACAAGGTTTCAACCCCTTATTGGATTAAACCTTGGCTTACTTAATTCACATGTGTTTAGCCCTTATTCTTTGAATAATTCCATGGTTTCCTTTCATGCATAGTAAACTTCAGGCATCAGTAGTCCAACATGATAAAATTACATGTAATATACATTTTCAATTCATAATTAGCAACATTAATCAATAAGCAAAATTAAGCCGCTAATTGAAATTTTCATACAAAAATGTTTAAAACATAAGAATTCCTTAATCACCATGACATAACATCCATGAAATAGTCAAGTCTAATCACGATTCGCTCTTCTCATCAATTCACTGATCTAAACATATATAATCAAAATCAACCACCTATTCTAGGTCTAATCCATATCAAAATGTAATCCACACAATATAATCATCATCATAACATACTATCACGAGTCTCTGTCAGGATAATCAAAAAGTGTATCAATGTATCAAAACATAAAGTATCAAAGTTTAATCGAGTAGTAAAGCTATGATGGGTCAGGGTGAGGCCTCACAGTTGCATTACAACCCATTGAAAATTCTTGTATAGAACCTGTGAAGGAATTTGTGGTCATTCCTCCTGGTTCTCAAAATGTGTTAAACAAAGCAAAATGCAACCAATCTGCTAATGAACGTCGTAAGAAGCGTAGAGCTATTGTTAGGGCCCGTGTTTCTCTTCTTTGAAACTCTTTACCTACTTCTGACCAACCTATGCTAAATGTGTCAAAAGAAGTCATTATTCATAATGATGATCTTATTCACATCTTAGATCCCATTTCAATTAATCTTGATGAGGAGGATACTTTAGATGATCCTATTGATCTTAGTGATGAATATGAGACCATTGATCTTGATATTTATTTACCCCATATGCTTTCAACTCAATTAAAAATTGCACCTAGTATCAAGCAATGCTATTCTCAAGAGGATACTTGTTTGGAGCTGGCTATCATTCCTACTGTATTGGATATAGTCCCTCTTGCGAGTTGTCCACCTTCCGTAACTTATATAAGTCAAGATAGGGAGAGTAGGCAATGGTCCTAATTGGAATATCCTTCATGGTAGCCCTTTTTGTGTGTGCATTTTGTATTGTGCTTCTCCCGTAATGTGTTTGCTAAATGTTTGTTAGATTCTTTTATATGACCCTTGTTACTTTGTTGGTGCAAGGTGATAAAAGACTCAAACCTACTGTACAATTCCTCTGTATGTATCTTTATTCTTCTATATTTTGTTCTTATGTTATGTTTTACTTGTGCTATTCTTTGTAAATGTTTGCCTTGTATAGTCTACTTGGATCTGTGACATGGTAGCAGTGACTCTTTTCAGTCTCCAGGTTGTGGTCCAAAAAGATTCTTCTTCGTAACTCTTAAGTTTTATTTCCTCCATTGTGATTGTAGTTCTACTTTCTTTGGGGAATGATGTCAATTCATTTGCAATATTATCACATCTATATATGCACATGTTATCTTATGATCATACTGACCCCATAGTAGGTAGATCCCTTATGTGTTCTTTTGTATGTTTATATTTATTTCCCTTGACTTTTCTTCATTTTGGGGGATCTCATAGTGGAAACATAATCCGTAGAGTTGTTTATGTTTCCGTTAAAATTATTGCTCCTGTTAAAGTGTTAGCAATGACTTTAACGTGGGGGAATACCCTCTACTCACTTTTTTCACACACACACACATTCAAAATATTTTCAAATACTTAAAACTTTTTTACTTTATGGATTAAAAACTAATCTTTAAAGCATGGACATTTTAATTTTTAGGATCACTTGATCCCTCCAGTTTAAATTTACACAGATCTCTTGAGCCCTCCATTTTTTCAATGTTTTGATCCCTTAAGGTCAGAAGGTGTCCTTAAGAATGGATCTCCCTCATGGGTTGACTAGTGAGTAGCCACATTAACTAGGTGATTCAACTCCATCTTTCTAGTTACGTTGTTTACTTGTGTGGTTCACAATGAGATATAAGTTCTCATTGGGAAAAATAATCACACCCTTTCTCTCTCTCTCCTTAACTAGTGATGTCTCTCTTATCATGATCTTAGGGTTGATAAAGACTTAAGTCCTTTGGCGGCTTGAGGATTTCTTTTTCCCTTTTTGATTCCAATAAGGTTGTATGTTCTTTATGATCTCCTTTACCAGGAGTTTGTGTTGAGTCCATACTCTTGCTAAAGTGGGGGCTAAATGTATAGTCAGAAAATGGAAGCACTTCCATGGTAGACTAGTTTATCCTTGCAAGTAAGTGGTTTGGGGTCATGTCAAGCACCTTGAATGGGTTCCTGATTTAGACCTGGTTTCCCCTGTTCTACCCCATTTTCCTCCTCTCTCCAGCCAGTTTTTGGCATTTTGGACTACAGATTTGAGATCTTTGACCTCAGGGTCAAGGTCAACCTTTTAGGTCTATTTCAACCTTGACCCTGACCTAGGTCAAGGTTGAACTCACCCCTGACCTAGGTCAAGGTTGACCTCGACCCTGACCCAGGGTCTAGATTTTAGGATCTCACAGTTTCTAGATGTCAGCCTTTGAAAAAGTTAATTCCCGCTTCTAGTTCAGCTGTTTCAGGTTCCGAAGTGATGATTCCTAAATTATATTTAATATAGGTCCTCTCCTAGGGTTAAAGGCTATAATGGGAATTTAATTCTCCTATGTCAGCCTCCTTAGAAGATTATGCCCTAATTTCATATAAAAGGAAGTTTTCCTTCTCTCATTTTCTCTAAGTCCTCTATCCAAGCCTAAGCATCATTGAGCAATTGAAAATCATTATCAAGCGAAGTTCAAGAAAGCTAAGGATAAATATTTGAATCAAACATCTATCCATCATCAAGCATTCAAGAATTCATCAAAGAGGTCCATGGGAGGCCATTGAAGGATTCAAGCTACATAGTGCCCTTTTTGGTGATCTCTCCATCCACCTTCTTCCAAGCCTCTTCATATTCAAGAACCCATTCAAGATTAGGTGTTGGAGATCTACAAGCAATTGATTGTAGACATCCTAAATTATAAATTCTAGATCCATTTGTGCACACCTACTTATGTATTCAAGGATTCAAATCCCCCACGAGGACTTTTACATGAGCAAGGTGAATTGTTTCATTTACTTTGTTTACTTCTGCAATTTCAATTATATATTTGAGGTTAATTCAAAAACTAGGGTTTGACCAAGGCAAACCCCTCCCCCCTAACAAAAAAAAAATATTTTTATTGTAGGTATAGGTTCGGGGCTGGGGATTTGAACTCAGATCTAGATACCCTTTTTAGTGAACTATCAGGATCTGAAAATAGATTTTTTGTCAGACCTGCACAGGTCAGGGTCGAGATTATTGCGTCAGGGGTGACATTTATGGGTCAAGGTTGACCTTTTTCATAAGACGGTTTGGGATCGGAAAAATATTTATGTGTTTTGTCCATCTATACATTTATGTTCTAGATTATACTTTAGATTTTCTAGAAATAGAGTACAAACCTCAGAAAATAGCATTCTTCAAATCTGTAATTCTTTAAGGTTGGTACTTCCTCTCATCCTTTTCAGTTACTGTTATATCTTCTTAATCATAAAACAAAATTTAATAAATTCTTCCTTACTCTCATTTCCAAATGGTTTATTCATTTTTTCATTGATCCTTCTTTTGGGTTAATCAATTTTGATCTTTCATTTGTGTATTTGGGGATAAAAGAGGAACATCTTATCTTCCTTCCCCCTATATTCTTAATCTCAATACAATACACATACACACAAAATTACAATTAAATGTAAAGGTTAAGGAAATACAACACATCTCAAACCTAATTAACCAATCAAATATACATTTCAATTTACTTCCTATACATATCAAATTCCCCCTTTACACTTACACTATCATAAAGTTGGTCATCTCAAGAAAGATTGCAGAGACCAAATGATAGAGACAAGCACATATCCCAATGTAAACACCATTGAAGACATCCAAAGGGCTAGAGACAAAATATGGAGAAAATATTCAAGCAATGATGAAGCTGGAATGAGAAATGCAAATGGTGACACCCCATCCAATGGATCTGGTGACATCACCACCCCCACCTAAGCAGAACAATTAAGTATGGAACTGCATTACCCCAAGCTATTTATTTTTTATCAGTTCCATAATATTTTGATATAAATTCTAGAGTGACCATGACTCCACACACAACACTCCCAAGAAGATTAGGAATCATTTCAAGAGTAAATAGTAAGTTCAACAAATCGACAACTCTATTTTTACGCATTATGCAAAAAGCCCTAAAATTGAAAATGCCCTCGACATCAATAACCGTGAAATCTAAGAACACTAAGAAAGATGTGTTCAAGCTCATCAATAATTCAGCATAGCTACTGGTCTTCAGTGGTACAACGCATCCAAAGTAGAATAGTGGCTTGGAAAGCTAGATGGTTGTCATTGGCAGGCAGGATTCTTCTCATTAAGTCAGTGCTTGCAGCCATTCCAAATTATTACATTGGAGTCCTTAAAGCTCCTCCCAAAATTATTCAACAAATACAAAAACTGATTAGAGGTTTCCTTTGGTAAGGCAATATGAATGATGCTAAGAAAATTCCTCTCATTTCCCTTCATGATATGGCACATATTCCAGCAGTAGGAGGAGCAGGGGTGCATGACCTAATCAAGAGAAATGAAGCATTTGGTGGAAAATTA
>MU225506.1:50349-63772 GCA_018584345.1 Thuja plicata | reverse complement strand
TAGATAATATAAATCAGTGATAAAAATCACCTAGGACATTAAATTGATTAAAAGAATTATGCCAAGCAGTAACAGGGTCATTTGGACATAAATTGAGGGTATGATCACACTTAGGGCAAATAGGGTCTATAGTTGCGACAGACCGAATTCAGGTGGTTACAAGAGTTAACATTATTTTTCAAAACTTGATGATGTCAATCCATGTATAAATAGATGATGTAATCATTTATTATTGATCGATGTGAAGAGAGAGGAGAAGATGAATGAGGCCAATGAGTACATCTATGGATCAAATTGAGAGTTTCAAGAACAAGAATAGAAAAAGGTGAATTTGGTTATCAGAACCAAGAATACAGCATACTAAGAATTAGAGGTATTACTCAATCACAATTAGGTGATAATCTTTTTCATGTAAACTAAATTGGATCTATATCAGCAATAGGAGATTGCATTTACCAGGTCAATTTGTAATTTTCTATCATTCTAACAATTGGAGCAATGTCTAAAAATCTTTTCAAGGAAGGTAGATTTAACAGTCCAAAAATAAATCTCTTAACCGAGTGGACACTCAACAGTGTTGCTAAAGCTCTTAACAGAGTAGACTTTAACAGGTCTCCACTGATACTTTTAACAAGGTAGATCATCAGACATGATTAAATTGTAAGCCTTAACCGGCCCCTTCCGATCTGCAGATAGTGAAGATTTTTTGGGTGTCATCCCCACCAGAGTTTTTACTTCCTAACAGAATTTTTCTATGATATCATATATTGTGTTATGTGTCAACTTACTTTCATGAATGTTTCTATGAATGTTCACATGTATGTTAATGTTATGAATTGATATAACTCATATCAAGATAGTATAGATTAGATTGAATGGATATACAATTGATTACAAAGGTTAATTGATAAAATGATACAAAAAGTTTTAGAGGTACATATTCACCCCTCCCCTCTCAGTACATACTTCCCATTGATCCCAGTAGTTGCATCTAATGGACCGAGAACAAAAACTATAGCAATTGATGATGTATTAGATAGTATTCCTAAGCTCTTGAATAATTTAGGTCACCCATAGATCACAATACTTGATGTAACCAAAGGTGATCTAGATGATAAAGCGAAGGAAGATCGGTCAATCAAAGAAACCAAGACTATAGATGAGAAAGACATGTAACAGGTCACCCAAGAAAATTTACCAGGCCAGTTACCTATTCTGGTCAAAGAAATTAAAATTTTGACCGAAACACAACAAAAGCCACCCGAGTAGACAATAGATACAATTTAGGATAAGGGTGAAGATCATGGTAAAGAGACCGAGCATAGTGGTGGAACAACACAAGATGATACACCTAAGGATACCACTGATACTTTAGAAGAGAAAGGTGAAGGTAACACAAAAACTCCTAACAAGATAGTAGATACATCTACTACATACACAAGGTCAATTACCGAGGCACCACACCAAGGTATCACACCGAGTATCGAGATATCAAAGTCAAAAACCAAGAAAAAGGCTCAGTTAGCTTTAGCACCATCACCATCATCA
The DNA here is from genome assembly GCA_018584345.1 of Thuja plicata. Classification (NCBI taxonomy): domain Eukaryota; kingdom Viridiplantae; phylum Streptophyta; class Pinopsida; order Cupressales; family Cupressaceae; genus Thuja; species Thuja plicata. The sequence goes on along the minus strand of MU225506.1, from coordinate 62,224 downwards.
AGTTGTCAAGGGAATATGAAGAAGAAGAAGAAGAAGAAGAAGAAGAAGAAGAAGGTGTTATGCCCTGCATACCCATCCCTACATTTTGTTAGCAAAATGTTGGGTCCCACCCCTTTTTTCTGCTTTTTGCCTTGTTCCTTTTCCTTTTGTTTTCCTCCACCCTTTGCTTCTGCGAAGGTCATTTTCTTTTCTTTTTGGTTTCCCTTCCTCCGGGACCCAGTCCCAGAGTGTTTTTTTTCTCTTTGTGCTAGTCAGATTCTGAACTCTGAGATTCTTTGTCATTACTTCCTCTTTTGTTAGAGGGCATGATTGCATCGGATCCTCGGGCTCAGAGTCTGGAGGTTTGAGTTTTTCAGGACTCCCAGAAGGAAGCAGTGTATTATTACCCTAGGGGTATAAGTAAGTATTTACTTGTCACTTTAACATTTACCATGAACAAGACTACCCAGAGCAATTAAGAGAAAAATTGTGATTAAGTGTGAATTGCTTTGGAAGTTTAACAGTGCTTTGCAATTGAATTGATATTCGAGTTTGTGCGTGTCTTTGGCTTCCTTGCAGGATTGTGTGTGTTTTTGTTCTGTGTAAGCTTCCTAGTTTGTAGAGCACCTCATGTGCTCCTCTTCCCACATTTCCTAGTGTTAAGGTAGGTCCTTCAGCTAGCCTTTTGGTTTTGCTTTGTTTTTTCTCATGCTTGGTTTTGTCCTTGTTTTTGTTTTTCTTCACTTTTTGGTTTTTCATCACCTCCCTTTGGTGGGATGGCTTGGCAAGGAGGTTTATTCCTTCTTCGCATTATGTTCTTCCCTGTAAATGGTGTACATTAGTGTAGATTCTATAAATTCTTGTAGTTTTTTTGTGAAGTGTCATAGTCCTACTGTAAATCGTAGATAACCCCTAGGATAGGGTAGTTCCTATAAATTACGTCATTCTCTGGCTTCCATTGTATATTTTGTTTGTACATTGTTTTGGTGACCCTTCCTATGGCAAGCTCTTTGCACTCTATAGGTTATAACCCAAGTTTCAAGCTCGCTCGCATGGTGTCTACCTGGTTCAAACTCGGCACCTTGCCTATTCGAGCTATGGTGGTTTTCTTTCTCCTCTATCACTTCATCATTGATGGCAGGATTAATTTCCCCATGAGTGATCATTCAAAAACATCCCATCTGGCATTTGTTTCACTCATGTCAACACATCTGTCACCATTAAGGGCCATTACATTGTTTATTGCATGACCACATGACAACCCATGTCATCCAAGTATGGCTCACTACCTGGTCACTTTGATAATGACTTTTTTCTCTAGAATTCAGGTGCTGAATAGTCCCCTAGGCCTTCATCCCATTTTTTCACATAAACTAATGCCCCGGAGCCTCCGGGTGATGATCAAAGTTCAGTCATTGTTAATTGTTATATTTTTTAGGATTTTGATGCAGGCTAACATCTTTTGAAATAGGTGCGAGATGGCGGTGTAATCTCTGGAATCTGTGAAATTTTTTTATATTGTTATCACATGTATTGACGGTCATCTGGTCTTGTAGATTGTAGATCATCTAACAACAATGTCTAAAGTAGAAACTCCTCCCGGAAGTCTGAAACTTCCAACTACCACCACTCGGGTGGCCACAAAGACGAAGGCAGAAAAGATGCTGGCCAAGCTTCCATTGACATCCAAATACCTGACAAATGGTGTCTTGGTGGGATCCAAAGTGGATTCTAAACTGCAAGATTTAACCGATGCAGAGCCTAGACTATGGGCTGAACTACATGGCCTTGTCCATACAATGTAACAATAGAGATATTTCGGAGCTGATATGGCAAAGAACATGGCTACCTCCGGCATCATCAAAGCTTCCTATTTCCCCTGCTCTGTGCAAGCAATGGATCTGTTCCTTTAATTGGAAAATCACTATAACGCCCCAACCCGAGTTGTTTTTCTTACCAACTCTCTACCGTTGAACTACCTAATGGCCATTTTTACTCTTGATGCTGCCACTTTTACTTTGGGGCTGGGAATCCCCTAGTTGAGGGGTGCTATTGTTATCTCCAGGTCTGCATCACTGAAAGAGTTTGAGGATATTCCCACTCTTCCCCAAAAACATCTCAATTCCCACTGGCTAAAGTCCCCAAGAAGGGACTATAAGAAGATGAAGCTGGAGATTCCCCACGGAGACTTCAAGGAATGCATACAGGCGGGAATCATTTTTTTGTGCAGCTATTTGGAGAGCCCCATGCCAGCAAATTTTTGGCATGGATGTAGTATTTCCTATATTGTGTCACTACCTATAGTCAAACCTTTGACTGGGTGACCATTATCACCAATCATGTGGACTTCCAGCTAAAGAACGTTCTCTAGAATTTGAGGTTCCACATGACCTCATATGTGTTATAGGCACTGGCCCAACAAAGACCCATTCTTTAGGGTTTATAGACAATGGGCATTCTCAGGAACGGGCCCAGCCAGCATGTCTTATGGGAACATTATCCCCATATCCAGTGGGAATCCAACTTCCCTCATTTTTGTAGGGTAAATGACACATTCATTTACCACAACATTTTGACACTTACTCAGGATTCTGGGTACTAGTTATCCAAGGAGGTGATGACCTTGGTGAGTACATACGAAAACTATTTCATTTAGTCCCTACAAGATTCTTACATTTGAGTGATCAGATTCTTCGGGAATCCCTACCTACTCCCCAGGCATTGCAGGGATAGGATTATTCTTTTAAAGTTATACAAGAAAATCCTAGAACTTCATGCATTCTTCGGATTGAAGAAGGTCACCTCCATTCTATTCCCAATCACTTGCAGGAACTATTTTTGTAGTCTCACAGTGGCTAAGGAAGCTGATAATGAATTGAAGAGCCTGGGACTCACAAAGTTCCACCTTGCAAGAAACAATTTTGATACAGTTGATAAGATAAGGACAGCACTACCCCGGGCATCCACACCGCATGAGATTCACATTGAAGATTTCTAGGCAGATTTTCAAGATGGTTTTGACCTTCGGGCCTAGTAGCACTCATGGATGTCAAAAGGTATGATGAACAGCCTCGGCCTTCGGACCTTCCCAAAAGACTTTTAATATAGCGGGCCTCTAGAGGATACAACATACAAAGACTACGGGATCGATAAGTTGGATCTCCCTTAGGTGGATTGGGACACCCCAAAGAATTTAAGAATTGAGGATGTGAGTCAAAGCATCATAGGGAATAGTCACAAATAGTTTGCACAAGTGTGCAAAAGGAGCACACACAGAGGTTTGATCTTGCAGGGGTCTACTTTGACCTCTAGAGCCATAGGACTGAGTAAAGACAAGGGGAAAGAGAAGGAAAGAACCCCAGCCCAAGATACACCCAAGGGTCCACTCCCCATGTTGGAGCAAGTTCATAAGCAGCGGGAGGCATCCTGCCAAATAAGTCAGAAACTCAACACCCAACTTGCCCATAGCTTTCCAATCACTTTGGTTGGATCTACTCCCGACTTGATCCCCTTCATTAGCAGCACTCATGGGCCGACAGACAAAGGTTGAGGTGGAGTCTATGGACATTCTCAATGTTGGGGCCCCATTACATTTGAGAAGAAATAAGCAAAGGATAGACCATCCCCCAAGCATAAATATGGGCCCTGACATGCCCAACATTCCCCAAGTGGAACACATCGCCTCTTCTCCTGAGCCAGAGGATCCTTCGGTAGATTCCCCTCCACATGATGACTTAAACAATCTCTTATGGACAAAATATCTATTGAATATATAGGTTGATATGGTTAAGGCAGTGGAAGAGATAGATGCATAAGAAGAGGTGGTCCAGGAAGAGGTGGTCCCAGAAAAGGAATTCCAAGAACATGAAAAGGAGCCAGAATAGGAAGAAACACAAAAGGATCCATAGGACATGGATTAAACACCGGTCCAGGGGACCGAGACAGAACAAAATCCTACACAAGACAAGCAACCAAAAATAGCTAGGGAACCCAGACCCTCATGAGAAATCGTATCCCTAGTTGTCACGCTCTAGGTACCTTTAGTTACTCCAGGTTATCAAACACCTTGTAGTATGACATTCAACGAGGTATTCTTAGTGGCCCAATAGTCAAATATTGGCTTGACACCTCCAACTTCTCTAGAAGATGTGCCTATGGAGAAGGATGTCTTGGCAGATGACACCGAAGAAGAACAACAACAACAAGATGAGGGGGATAACCCCAAAAATGTGGATACTAAAACTACAGATGCTAAAAAGAATGGGAAAAATAACAATAACGTAAATGTTACTGGTGCTAGTAGAGACGAGGTCCCAAACACCACAGAGGAGAATGCCACCAATGAAGAAGACACTGAAAATCCTAGGGAACACGAGAAAGAGTCCAATGCGACCATGAATACTAGGGAAACACCACCAGATCTTGAAGAAGGCCATGATTCTTAGGCGTTAGCAGCAAGACCACCCCAGCCACCACAATGGCTGGTAGAATCCAAAAAAAGAAAGGCCCCAGAGGAAGTAAGTGTTCCCCTCTCTTTTGCGAAGATGATGGCCCATAATCAAGAGGATAAAAATCCCAAGAAGGCCCAGACCATCCATTCCCTACAGACTAGTCTGGGAGGAAATATAGTTGTAATAGTTACAACACCTCCCCCAGATATAGATGCAACAACATCAAGAGTTGAAGACTACATAGTTACAGAGGTTCCTCTATAGAGGAGAGATAAGCAAGGTGAATTGGGCCTCCTAAAATAAGCTACCCGGGTAGTCAAGGCCTGGTATGAAAAAAAGGCATAGAAGCTAAAGGAGGAAAGAGAGAAGAATGAAAATCTTCTCAGGCTTCTCATAGAATTGACATAGCCACTAGCTGAGATCCATCTGGAGACTCCACCTTTGGAACACCTCTCCCACAAGGTGACATGGATTCTCTAAGGGGCATGAAAAAGAAGGTGCAAGCTATAGATAGTTGGATCGTAGAGAAAATCAAGGCCGTAAGGCAATTCTTGGTGGCAACACTCCCAGACCTTTATCAAGTCAGCAATCTTGTGGGCTAGGTGAGCTGCATCATTATCTTATGGGAGAAAGACATAGAGAAGTATGAGGAGTGGAGGTTAGATTTAGAAGAAATAATGAACTTCAGGGAGGAATCCATTATCAAAATGGGGATTTTAGGAGAATAACCCTTCAGATTCCACTGGGCCTAGCACTCTAGACTTGGCCTCAAAATTGAGGTAAGAAAGCAACTGGTAGAGGCCCTAAAGAATAGGATCCTAGGAGTCTAGAATTATTTAGGTTTATATACAAAATTTGTATCAAGGGTTTCACTAGTTGATCCCTTCACTATGGGGACTTGTACCCTAGAGGATTATCTACTTATAAAATTTGATGAGTTAATGGAACCCTGGTACCAGTTCGTCAGGGATTTTGATAGAGGAAAGCTATCAAGATTATCAAAGATGATGCTCCGGGCCAATGGTTCAGTAAAAGTAGTTGCAGAATTCTAGGATGTGGTCGGAGATATTGAGGAACAGTTTGGGGTCATCAGTGACTGGTGGGATAATGTCGAGGACATTGATGAGGATGGCATCGGCCAAATTTTGGAGGCCTTCAAGAAAAAAAATGAACATTAAAGTTCTCCAGACTCTGGAGATTTCCACCACGCAGGGTACAATTTTGCAGATTCTTTATTCTTTGAGCGTAAGCTCCTGAACTCCAAAATTCCAGGTTTGAAGTTTTGTATTCTTCCACAATGATCTGCATCCAGGTTCCTTAGAGCTAACTGATCATTTTCAAGTAGTTAATAAGGGGTCAGTAGGTAGGTGATCCCAATAAGGCATGTCAGATGGAGTGATGGTTCTGATAGGTGATTCTCCCGAGGTATTACTCTTACATTAACTTTCTGAGGTGCATCAAAGATAGTGAGCCACATTTTTCATTAATGAGGCATGTTGCCTTGAATACTGGGAAGTTTGGATTTCCTATGTTAATACCAAAACACTCTTCTCTATGCTAATTCTTGCAGCTTCTCTCCTTGTCTTCTTCCTTTGTCTTGTCAGACCTCTACTCTTTTTGAGGTGATTGTAAGTGGTGCAGGTAGTACTGACCACCAGATAATATATTTTATATGTTGAGTATACAGTTAGATTATCTTAGTTTTAGGACAAACTATGTGTATAAATAAGAAGTCTGACCTCATAACAAGGGTCAGCAAAATTGATGATTTGCAGTCCAGCAAGTAATAGAAAATAGCTTTTCATTTTCAGTTGTTTCAGGAGCTCAATGCTAAGTAGTTCCTAGTAGTTTAGATGCTCCCTTGGAGCCATGGATGTATACACCAGTGATGCTGGAACACTTTGAGTTAATGAAGATGGAGGAACACCTTGTGACTATTGGTTATGTGTTGTTTTGATATCAGATTTCATGAACATATTTTATGTTGTATGTTTCTAATGTCCTTTTCTCTAATGTTTTGTTTAGATTAACGATCTCTTTCCCCCTTGCTATTGAAGATGTATGAATCTCTGGTTCTGTATGTATTCAATATTTAGTGTAGTTCTTATATTGGAGCATTGTTGATGTTTGAAATATGTTGCATAACTATAAGTAGAAGTAATAAACTCTTAACTCTGGCCTATCTTTTGTGATTTATTTGGTAAACATAGAATGCTTGTAGGAAACACAATCCCCATTGCTGAAATCCCTGAAGAAGACGAGTAAAACCAGCTATCCCTCCGAACAAATAGTCACTTGCCCAACTTAGATTACTCACACCATCAAGACCTGACACATAGGTTCTTGAAGGCCCAGAGAATTTATTCCCTAGAGAATTTATTCCCCAGAGAACCTTTACAGGTGAAGTTGGCCGGTACCCCAATACCCAGTGACAACTTATCACTGCTGGTAGAACTCGTCACAAAGTCTTGTTAATAGAAAAAGGTGCTAGAAGGAGGTCATGAGCTTGTCTCCCTTAGAAGACTTTGATTTTACACCATCTGAGGGTTCCCTAAGCAATAGTTTTAGGACCCAGAATTTCTGTGGAAGAGGGTCATCTTCACCCTTAAGCTTTAATAGAATCTTCTGATCAATCCCTAATCATGAAGAGTTTGTAGAACTTGGACCTCCTTTCTGAGAGAGTAGGAACCAACAAATTAAACAAGCAATGAACTTTATCTGGGGATTTTCTACACATCATAATACCCAACTTCCTTAGATTATCTCAAGGACCAATAGTCAACCTAGCCAAAATAAAGTAGCCCCAATGGTAAATTACTTTGATAACACCGGGTCCCCAATGGGGCAGTTCCCTGGTGCCACCAACGATCTTCCTCTGCATCCAGAGAAGATCTATCCCGAGTATGAGCATCTAGGCCCACAAACTATAGAAGAACACCTCCAGGCCTATAAGGATGCCATGAACCGACACTGGATACAACATTAGGATGTTGTAACCCGGATGTTCCCTCTATCTTTAGGAAAGAATAAGTTAAACTGGTACCTCAACTTGCTGGCCAACGCCATCAATAGTTTGCAGGATATGGAAGACACCTTCTTGGAAGCCTTCCACATTCACATGGACTTGGCATATTCCCATATCCAATTTATCTCTATCAAGAAGGAACTAAACAAGCACCTCACCACATTTAACCATCGGTTTCAACATGCCTTGAAGCAGTGCATGGGCCCCTTCATCCCATCCACTGATGTGACCATCCAAACATACTTGAATACTCTGGAGCCCATTATTGTCACTCTCCTTTGGAGAACTACCGCCACCAATGATCGGGATACTCTAGCGAAGGTTTACAACCTAGCCCTGGAGTTGTCCCACAATTTGAGCAAATCTCTAAGAGGGATTGGACAGAGCCTACCATTCAACATGATACCCAGTGGAACTCCTTACATTGGGGATACAATCCCAATCTGGCAATGGGTACCCCAACAATGGTCATGGGCCCACTATTGATAGACCAGTAGGCTTGGTACATTTATCCATCGCAAGCCCAGATAATATCGGGTATGGAATATGTTCCCTGGAACCAGCTACTATAGATGCAATAACCCTTGACACAACCCTCCAGAGAACCTTTCTTCTAGTCATTCACTATTGGAGGATTGTTTTCCTTGACTCTAGGAGCTGCTGTTGCTTTCCCTTGGAACCAACCATAACAACCGTCACGCTGTGACACAAATACCCAACTGTTAGCCAAGGTTGAATCCCTCTGGCGATTGGTGTCCTCTCTGATGATGGACATGGGATAGCTAAAGTTGGGGTCTTTCATGCCTCACAATTCTAATTCCCAGAGAGGGAATATTTTCTCTAGATAGAAAAACACCAATTCAGGAGGTCAAAACTACAACAATAGGCCCCAGCCCAATCAACAGCAATGGAACAACAATGCAAATACTAGAGGTCCTCCTCAAAACCAAAATACCACTCAGGGTGGTGTTGGACCCATTCATTCTGCACAGCTTGCAGAATTCCACCCTCTGACTATGTGGTGTAGATTGCATGACACTGGCTCTCATTCTGAGGTGAACTATGCCACACTAGAGAAGATCATCATGATCTCTTAGTTGGACAGAAAATAACCTGTCGATCCTACTCCCCCAGAATCATCCACATCAGAGCCTCCTCACACAGCCTTTATGTGTGAGACTGTCTACTTCATGATAGATGAAGAGGACATAGAAGAACCCAAACTGCAGGGGTTCTTTGATAAATCTATCTTGGCCTTTGTGGCCAATGTCTTTACCAGCCTATGGAATCCTCACAACACTCAGAGTCAGTTTGGAAAAGAGTCAGCTTACACACCAACGCCTCACAAGAATACCCTCCCCAAGACAACACAACTAATCACTCCTTCCCTCTGAAAGGACCTGGCTCTAACCAAGCCATGGATCTGGCTGAGGGAAGTCAACTTTACCCAGGGGGACAGTTTGAAATCACTAAGGTGTTAGAGAAAACCACCACCTCCATGACCTTGATGGATGTTTTGCTAAATAGTCCCGAGTAGAAGAAGTCCCTTTTGAAGCTCTTGGGAAACCTGAAAGGTGTCATTCATCCACCAAAGACTGTCACATTTGATGATACCAACTTGACCGTCTTTCAGGGAAATACAGAGGATCCTCCCTTAATACTAGGCTTGAACATTCAAGGGAAGAACCTATACAACTACCTGGTAGATTCTGGTGCTTCGAGCAATGTCATGCCCTTGTCCATATGCTAGAAGCTCGGACTCACTCCCACTCCATCCAAAGGTGCAGTCATCTAGTTGGACAAAACTACTGTAAAAATGGTGGGTGAGCTTAAAAATGTCTAGATTCAGCTCATCCAAGACCCCCAGATATCGAGTACAATAGACATCCAAGTGGTAGACATCCTTAAACCTATGGGATGTTACTAAGTCAAAATTGGTGTAAGGCCCTTAACAAGTAGAGAGTGAACCTAGAATGAAGTAGGCCCTCAACAAAGTCAGGAGGGTAAATGAAGTCCTTTTCTTTGAATCTTCCCCCGAGATATACCAACCACTGGATATCCTAACATTTGATTTCACTCCTAGGGAAGATCCCATAGTTACTCAGAGAATTCAGGACCTGGACGAGAAATTGAAGGGTGAGGTAAACTCACAAGGTAACATGTAAACTCTAGCCACACTCTTTTCTAACACTTGGTGTTGGGTACACTACCAGAAACATTTTGAACTAGAGTATGAGCCTTGCATCAGTGTTTCTACCCACCTTATCCATGCCCTTTGGGAGAAAGAACATAAATTCGGTCTTCCTGGACCAAGTAATCCATCTAATAGTATGCCTAAGGTGTTGTTGGTCTAGGAATCCAAACCAGAGACTTCTCTAGAGAAAAACTTCACCCATGCACCATCAGAGCTAGAGAAATCACCTCCCAACCCTCCCAAAATTAATCTAAATGCTACTTCTCCTTCCCTGCCCCAGAAAATGAACAATGAATTGTAGATCCTGAAGTTCAATGGATCACAGTCTAAACAAGGCTGTGGGGCTAGAGTGGAGATGATCAACCCATAGGGGAAGTCCTTCCTCGCGTCCTACAGTTTGTAGTTTAACTGCATCAATAATTTCATGGAGTACGAGACCTTGGTCCTCGGACTCCTATTTGCATTAAGAAAAGGGATCACCCACCTCTGGGAAATGGGTGATTTAGAGTTGATTGTAAAACAAGTCTGAAGCTAATACACATGTCATGACAAAAGGCTAGCCGAATACCGCAACTAGTTATGGATCCTAATTGAAGAATTTGATTCTTTAGGCATCAAGCTTATTCTCAGAAATGTAACTATGTTCCAGATGCCCTTGCTATGTCTTCCGGCACCCTCGAGTCGATGGATGGCTCCCAGATCTTGAAGTTTTCTATTGAAATGGTCCCCGCCCCATCCATCCTAGATAATATCACCCACTTTCAGGTTTTTGAGGATGACCAGCATATTCTATCCTTCATGGCCATTGTTGGCATCTTCAAGGATAAAAAGTGGAAGAAATGGATCATGACGATACCGGGCAGGGTGAAGAAGACGATGGGATCATCAACCTACCCACCAACACCATCTCAAAGGGGATGGTATCTTTTGAACGCATCTCTAATTCAGACCCCTGGGGCCAAGATAAGATATCATCCTCCTCTGAGGGAGGAAAACTTGAAAAGTTTAACATCCGTAAGGCCGATGAAGAAAAATTTGTTCACATTGGCACTTCCTTCTCCCCAAAGGAGAAGGAGAATATTCTCGAGGTTCTCTGAGAATACATTGATGTTATTACATGGGTTTATGAGGATCTTAAGACCTATGACACATCCATCATGACTCATACTATCCCACTGAAACCAGATGTCAAACCCTTCAAGGAAAAGAAGAGGCCAGTAAACTCATTGATCGAACCTCTAATTCATCAAGAGTTTGAGAAACTACTATCAGCCTGGATTATCTTACCTATCTGGCACACAACATGGGTTTCCAACCTCATCCCCATGCAAAAGAAGAACAGTGAGATTCACCTCTATGTGGATTTTCACAATTTAAACAAGGCATCCAAGAAGGACAATCACCCTCTCCCCTGATTGGATGAGGTGCTAAAAATTTTTAACGGTTCCCAAATGATGCTTTCCTGGATGGGTACTCCACATATAACCAGGTTATGGCTAAATTCGAGGATAGAGATAAAATAGCATTCACCACCAAGTGGTGAACATTTTCATATTGGAGAATGCCCTTTGGAATCATCAACCTAGGGGCCACATTTCAAAAGGCTGTGGACATTGCATTCAAGGGTCTAGTAAAAAAATGCATAATAATCTATATGAATGATTTGACAGTCTTTTCCTAGGATAGGTGTGATCATTCTTCCCACCTTGCCTAGATTTGTGAGAGATGTCACTGGTATGGTATCTCCCTCAACCCTAAGAAATGCATATTTGGGGTCACTAAAGGGAAGCTTCTCAGGTATATAGTCTCTGAGAAGGGGATATCCATTGACCCTGAGAGAGAGATGAAGCACTACTGAATCTACAAATGCCCGAAAGTAAAAAAGATATGAGATCTTTGTTTGGAAAGATAAACTTTGTCCAATGGTTCATCACTGGATTCATCGAGATAGTTAAGCCACTCAATGATATGATGAAGAAGGATACCAAGATTTAGTGGAGCCCTGAAGTGAAGTGAGTATTTTCTCAAATCAAGCAAACCATAGTGGAGGCACCAGTCTTGGCTAGTCCAGACTATTTCCTCCCATTCCATATATACTCCTGTAGACGTCCAAAATCGTCCTTATATTAATTTAATTAATATTCCCATAACATTATAGTTAAATTAATTATATTTGTTATATTCTTCTATCTATTTAATTAAATTTATTTAATTAAATATGATTCA
>MU225506.1:17350-49444 GCA_018584345.1 Thuja plicata | reverse complement strand
AGAGCACACCCACAAACCTCTCTAAGAGAAAATCAACAAGGCTTGGGTGCCCTTGTTTGGCTCATCGGAGGTTGTGATGGAAGTCTTCTTGTTATTTTGTAGCATGTTTTTAGATATGTATAATGTTTTTGTTTGATGTTTATCTCTAACGTTTGCATGTTTGAAGCGTGCTCCCAACAGGTAGGTTTTCATCACATACAACTCCTTCACTTCACTGCATTTGGCAATAGCTGTCCTAACCCAGAAGGTTGAAGGAGAAGAGAGACCCATTGCTTTCATGAGCTCCCCCCTTCAAGAAATCCAAAGTCTGATATTCACCTTTGGAAAAGAAGGTTTTTTCTCTAGTCCAGGTCATGAAGAAATTCTAGCACTATATTCTCCAGAGCAAAGTGCATGCTATCATTCTGGACCAGGCTATTAAATATTTGTTTCTATAGATGGAACTAGGCAAATTTTAGGGGAACCAGATGGCCATCCTCCAAGAATATGATCTAGAGATGCAACCAATGAAGATAGTCTAAGGCCAGGGACTATGCAGAGCGATGGAAGAAGTAACTCCCAACATTGAATGTCAAACCTATACAGTGGAGTCCATCATTCAAGACCCATGGTATACCGACCTGGTATACCTGTTTCTCAATAACAAGTTCCCAGAGGGGATTCCCCCAAACAAACATCATGCCCTACGACTGAAAAGCACACATTTCTGTTAGAAACACTGAGAAGGGGGTGAATCACTGTTTGTCTATTAATTACTTTTCAGCAACTTAAACATAAATCAAACATACATTGAATGAAGCTTAACATAAGAACTCATAACACATGATATGATTATGGGGAAACCTTGATCAGAGGAAAACCCTGGTGGGAATTAGTACCCACAAATATTGTACTAGGTATAATGAACTTGTTAAAGTTCCTTTCTCCTATTAGAAGCAGTCTTTACAATATGAGTACAATGACCCGGTTAAAGGTCTAACCCTGTTAGGATTCTTTTACAAAACCCTGTTAAAGGTATATGGCTCACTGCCTAAGCTCATTGTCCAATAGGATGAAGGCTACAACCTTCTAAAAGATGATATACACTATATCAAAATGAAGTGCTATGATGACACTGTTGTCTGATCAGTTCCGTGTATGCGTTAATGCTCTTACTCTCTTAAAGAGCTATATCATATACTGACTTCATCTTGCTGCTCTTCAATATCTTCCTCTTACATAGTCATCGATGCTTGTAACATAACTTTACATTACATACTTATATGTTCATATCCGAATATGCGTGACCCAAAACAAAACACTAGTTGGTCCTAAAACAAAATATACAACGCTTTCAAACAAGTTAGCTCAACTGTGTTTACTACAATCCTAATTACATCATTACAAACATATAACCAAAGGTTCTTGGCCATTACATTACATAACAATTCATGCTGATCAAAACACTAGTTGGCTTCCATGCTCTATCTTCTAGACTGTTGGTCTACTGATCTGCCTGTAACTTTGTCGTACTGTTGTTCCATACTATGCATGTCCAGATGTATCATGTACACATGTCATACAACATATATCTAAATGCACATATGCTGACCTGATCTCTCACACATGTGTTGATGTGTTGATCCCTGAGTATCTCTATCTGCCCTATTTTCCATACTTAGTCAATTTGTCTTTCATGACAGAAACTAAACATGACTTTGTTGCCATGATGACAACACAAAATGATTCATGCATCCTCAAGAAGTCAACTTGCCAACAATTTCATGATAAAAATAGAATGCTTTTTGGTAGGAATTTTGAAGGGATTTACCTCTGGTGCATAGATAGGGATGAAGCTTCCAAAATGATAGAAGAATTCCATAGGAATTTTGGAACTGGGCATGGGTCAGCTGATGCCATTGCCCACCAGATTCTCAAGGCTGGATACTACTGGCCCTTCATCTTTGAAGACATCTACACACACATGAGGAAGTGCCACACTTGCCAAACCACAGCCCATCGTGAGTGAAACCCAGCCATGCCTTTACAGTCGGCCTTTGAAGTTTGACCCTTCGCCCAATGGGTATTTGATTTTATCAGAGAAATAAACCCCAACTCATCCACCAACCACTAATATATTCTTACTGTGACTGATTACTGAACCTGATGGTCTGAGGAAATTTCATGCAAGAACAATACAATGGATGTAGTTATTAAATTCCTGGAAGAAAACATAGTCACCAGATTTGGAATGCCCTTCACTATAGTGTGTGACAACGGTCTGGCATTTTCTTTAGCATAGTTACTTGGATGGACCTATGAGAGGAAGGTCACCTTGAAGTTCTCCAGAAACTACTACCCCAAAGGTAATGGAGTGACTGAATCTACTAACACAAATCTGCAAGTGGTGATCAAACATTTTCTAGAATAGAACCCTCTCGATTGACACCAAAAAATTTGGTTTTCTCTCTGGGTGGAACATATCAGAATCAAGGCTTCCCTGGGTACTTTTCCATTTCATCTAGTTTATGGCCATGATCTTGTGTTCCCTATCAACTTACAAATCCCAGTTTTATAGTTTATGTAGGAATTCAGCAACCGGGACAACATTGTGGAAGTTTGGCTCCCGAACCTGGTGAGAATAGAGGAACAAAGGGATGCGGCACTGGAACATTTTGCACATCACAAATTAGTCTTTAAGAAATGGTTTGATTGGAGAACCCAATATAAGGCCTTTCACATTTCAGACCTGGTCCTTTTGTGGGACAAGGCTCGAGAAAAGAAAGGAAAGCACACCAAATTTCAAAGGCTCTAGCTCGAACCATATCTAATTTTTGAGATCTATAGGGCTAATAATTATCACCTCAGTACCATAACTGGAGAAGTTGTTCCATTTCCTATCAATGTATATCTCCTCAAACACTACCTTGAATGAGGTAGGTGGTAAATTTTCCCAAAGTTGTATTATATGTAAAGGTTTTCTCGCTTGTAAATATCTTTTCCTAGCACTCCTTGTGCCTTGTCCTTCTAAATAGTTGTTCATGGTCTTCAGGGGCCACATCCTTTCCTTTTTCCTTTTGTCTTTGGTTTCTTTTTTTTCTTTGTGCTTTGTTTTCCAATTTCCTGGCGTGTTGCCCCTTTCTTGTAGATAGGTATGTTTTGCATCACATCTAGTCCCAGGAATGGTACCTTATGCATTTTGGTTCGTCCAGAATCTATTATTAGCATGGTGGAATCTATCCACACTCTGGATTTATTTGTATGTATGGTAAAAGGTTATGGGTAATCTTCATCAGATTCATTTCTTGAGAGTCTTGACATTAGTTAATAGAAAATCTAAGAAGCAAGTAATCACATGGTCCTTGAGGGTAGATTGGTTACATGTGTTATTGACCAAGTCTAAAAATCATAAAAAAAATCCCAGGTCCAAAATGACTCTCCTATTCAATAGATTAAAATGGATAGAAAGGTGTAAGGAGTACCACCGTAAAAATTAGCTAAGCTTAAGGTTCACAGTGAAAGAAGTACCGCCTTCCCCATCTTCAAAAGAAAAGAAAAGAAAGAACTGAAGAATAGAGAATTCTGGTATCCAGGGAATCATGCAAGATGTAATGATTTTGGTTCAATGTATTCAGTGCCTCCTCTTTGTTTCTCCCAGAATTCATCGGCCTTATTTTCTTCCAAAGCACACACTTCACAACTGACAAAAGATTGATGGATTGAATCAATGATGAGTCAAATTTTCTCATACACCTCGCGCCTTGAAAGAAGAATACTCCAGGTAAAGGTGAGTTTTAGTTTTTCTAACCAAAGATCTTGTAGGTCTCAAATGTGCTAAGGCATTCATCCCATCAAGTCACCATTTGTTATGCCCTGCATACCCATCCCTAAATTTTTTTGGCAAAATGTTGGGTCCCCCCCCTTTTTTCCACTTTTTTCCTTGTTGCTTTTCCTTTTGTTTTCATTCGGCCTTTCCTTCTGTGAGGGTCATTTCCTTTTCTTTTTGGTTTCCCTTACTCTGAAACCTGGTCCAAGATTTTTTTTGTTCTCTTTGTGTCGGCTATATTCTGGACTCTGGGATTCTCTGTCATTACTTCCTCTTTTGTTAGAGGGCATCATTGCATGGGATCCCCAGGCCCGGAGTCTAGAGGTTTGCCTTTTTTCAGGATTTGTGGAAGGAAGTAGTGTGTTCTTACCCTACTGGTATAAGTAAGGATTTACTTGTCCCTTTCACATTTACTGCAAACAAGATTACCCAGAGTGATTAAGAGAAAAATTGGCATTATGTGCAAATTGCTTTGGAAGTTTAACAGTGCTTTGCAGTTGAACTGATATTCGAGTTTGTGCGTGTTTTCGGCTTCCCTGTAAGATTGTGGGTGTTCATGGTATGTGAAAGCTTCCTAGTTTGCAGAGCACCTCCCATGCTCCTCTTCCCACATTTCCTGGTGTTAAGGTAGGTCTTTCGGCTCCCCTTTCTGGTTTTGATTTGTTTTTGCTCGTGCTTGGTTTTCTCTTTTGGTTTTGTCCTTGTTTTTGTTTTTCTTCTCTTTTTGGTTTTTCATCACCTCCCATTGGTGGGATGGCTCTGCAGGGAGGGTTTCCACCTTCCTCATGTTGTTTTCTTCCCTGTAAATTGTGTACATTAGTGTAGATTCTATAAATTCTTGTAGTTTCTTTGTAAAGTGTCGTAGTCTCGCTATAAATTGTAGATACTCCCTAGGATAGGGTAGTTCCTATAAATTACGTCATTCTCTAGTTTCCCTTGTATATTTGGTATGTAAATTATTGTGGTAACCCTTCCTATTGATAGCTTGTCACACTCTACACATTATAACCCAAGTTTTGAGATTGCATGCATGGTGTCCACCTGGTTCAAACTCTGAACCTTGCCTGTTCAAGCTATGGTAGTTTTCTCTCTCCTTTGTCGCTTCATCATTGATGGGAGGATTAATTTTCCCATGAGTGAGCATTCAAAAACATCCCATCTGACATTCATTTCACTCATGTCAGCACATCTTTCTCCATTAAGGACCATTACACCATTTATTGCATGACCACGTGACAACCCATGTCAGCCAAGTACGACTCACTGCCCGGTCACTTTGATAATGGCTAGTTTCTATAGACTCTGGGTGCTAAGAAGTCCCCTAGGCCTTCATCCCAATTTTTTGCATAAACCAATGCCCCAAAGCCTATGGATGATGATCAGAATTTAGTCATTGTTAATTATTATATTTTTAGGATTTTGATGTAGGATAACATCTTTTGAAACAGGTGCAATATGGCAGTGAAATATCTGGAGTCCATGAAATTGTTTTATATTTTTATCACATGTATTGAAGGTCGTATGGTCTTGTATGTTACAGATCATCCAACAATAATGTCTGAAGTAACAACTCCTCCTGCAGGTCTGTAACTTCCAACTACCACCACTCGGGCGGCCACAAAGATGAAGGAAAAAAATATGTTGGCCAAGCTTCCATTGACATCTAAATACCTAATGGATGGTGTCTTGGTGGGATCCAAAGTGGACTCCAAACTACAAGATGTCACTGACACAGAGCCCAGACTATGGGCTAAACTACAGAGCCTTGTCCAGATGATGTACCAAAAGAGATCTGCCAGAGATTATATGACGAAGGATGTGGCCACCTCTGGAATCATCAAAGCTTCTTGTCTCCCCTGCTCAGTGAAAGCACCAGAACTGATCCTTTAACTGGAAAAGAACTACAACGCCCCAACCTAGGTTTTTTTCTTGTTGACTTTCTACCATTGAACTACCCAGCGACCATTGTTACTTTTGATGCCGCCACTTTTGCTTTAGGGCTGGGAATTCCCCATTTCAGGAGTGCTATTGTTACCTCCAATTCTACATCAATAAAAGAGTTTGAGGACATTCCCACTCTTTCCCAGCAACATCTCAATTCCCAATGGCTAAAGTCCCCAAGAAGGGACTATAAGAAGATGAAGCTAGAGATTCCCCGTCGAGACTTCAAGGCATGCATACAAGCGGGAATCATCTTTTTGTGTAGGATCTTTGGAGAGCCCCATGTCAGCAAATTTTTGGCATGGATGTATTATTTCCTATATTGCATCACCACCTATAGTCATACCTTCAACTACGCGACCACTATCGCCAATCATGTGGACTTCGAGCTGAAGAATGTTCTCCAGAATTTTTGGTTCCACATGACCTCATATGTGTTATGGGCACTAGCCCAATGTAGAGCCTCCCTTTCGGGTTTACAAATAGTGGGCATTCTCGGGAATGGGCCTAGCCAGCATTCCCCATGGGAATATTATCACTAGATCCAGTGGGAAGCCAACTTCCCTCATTTTTACAGGGTAAATTTGACACATTCATTTACCACAATATTTTGACACTTACTTGGGATTCTAGGTACCGGTTGTCCAAGGAGGCGATGCCTTTAGTGAGTACATATGATAACTATTTCATTCAGTTCTAGTAGCATTCTTACATTCATGTGACTAAATTCTCTGGAAGCCCTACCTACTCCCTAGGCATTGCGGTGATAGGGTTATTCTTTTGGAGTTCTGTAGGAAAATCCTGGAACTTTATGGATTCTTCACATTAAAGAAGGTCACCTTCATTCCATTCCTAATCACTTGCAGGAACTATTCTTGGAGTCTCAGAGTGGCTAAGGAATCTGATAATGAATTGAAGAGCCTGGGACTGGTAGAGTTCCACCTTGCCAGAAACAATATTGATCCAATTGATAAGATAAGTATGGCACTGGTCTGGGCATCCACACCACATGAGATTCACAAATTAGAGATTTCTAGGTGGATTGTCAGGATGGTCTTGACATTTAGGCCCGGTAGCACTCGCGGATGTCCAAAGGTATGATGAAGAGCCTTAGCCTTAAGACCTTCCCAAAAGACATTTAAGATAGCGGGCCTCTAGAGGACCTAACATATAAAGACTAAGTGATCGATAAGTTGGATCTCCCTCTGCTGGATTGGGACACCCCAAAGAATTTAACAATTGAGGATGTGAGTCGAAGCATCATAGAGAATAGTCACAACTACTTTTCACAATTGTGCAAAAGGAGCACCCACAGAGGTTCGATCTTGCAGGGATCTACTTTGACCTCCGGAGCCACGAGACTGAATAAAGACAAGGGGAAAGAGAAGGAAAGTGTTAGAGTAATTACTAACTTACCTATTCACTCTAGTTTCTTAAGCCAACCATAGGGTTTCCCTTTTAGGGTTTTGTGATTCCTTTTTAAGGAATCACCTCTTTGTATTTCATAACAGATTATCATATTGTAATACATTTGTTCATAATAAAAGATTATTTTCTTTTGAATGTGCATATGATGCCTCTGGCTTTTTGGCCTCTATAGATTTTTCTCATTTTCTGCTCTTTGCTTCTTCCATGTGATAGGGCTATGCATGTAGGTATTCTTAGGAGATTAGGTTTCTACCTATTCTAACATGGTATTAGAGCCTTCTCGTGGCTCTCTGTTCATGTTTTGTTGAAGTGTTTCAGAAGCAGGAGGTCTTCAAGGTTTTCAGAGTTTTTATGTGGTTTCAGGGGGTGGGCTTTGTTTCTGGTCACTTTGGGCTCAAACAAACATCTCCATTGAGCCTAGAGCACTCAAAAACCCCAGAATCCAAATAAAAATTGTCAATTTTGGACAACGTGGCTCTGAGGCAAAAAATTTTGGTTTCCAGTGTCGTATGGGCATGGAAACTGAGAAAAAAATGAAAAAAATCTTTTTAAAATGTTTTTTTGCATTTAAAAAATGCGGCCAATGTATTTTCCAAGGTGCCGCCACTGCACCACCATGGCCTGGCCCCCACTGGCTAGGCCTCTCGCTAGCCCTGCAAGCTCCTCCTGACTCCTCCATCCCACCACCGCCTACGGCGCCCTCCTCCACTAGCCCACCGCCGCCCAGCCCCCCACCGGCCCCGCTCTGCCTAGCCAAGTCCTCCGCCTAGCCCCGCCGCTTGCAGCTCCACCCGACGGGTTTTTTTATCACTGCGGGCCCCTTTTACCACTAGTGGCAATCACATGAGTGACCGGGAGCTCTGCTCCAACCCCTTGTGCGCACCATGAGCCCAGGGGCCAGGTTTTTTGAGCCCCATGGGCTTAAAACTTTATTTTGGAGCCCTTTTGACCTACTGTCCATGTTTTTCCTTTATCTAGAGCATACAGAGGTATTTTTCTAACTTCTCTATATCATCGGAAAGCTCTTTCTGAGATCTTTTCAATTATGGAGGTTAGGTTTTTGGATCTACTATTTTGATAGTGTTTTTTTCTATCAAAGTCTGATATTTTTTTTTCTTCTGGGAGCCTTATCTTGCTCATCCGAACTCTATTTTTATCAAACCAGATATCGTCAGAAAGCTGGTTCAGTGAGTTTTTCAGTGGCAGGGGTCTTTTCTCTAGATTTTTCCTCAAGATGTCTCTCCTTTAAGTTTTTCTCCTTCACACTCTAGTGGATTACTTAGGTTCTACAGGTCTTGGGATCTCTTCTTCTATTCTTCTGACTCACTCTCCTTTCTGACTCTTTGAGCATTGTATACTTCTCTTCTGTCGCATTCATTTTTTCTATAAATGCACTAAGATAAAGTTTCCACTTCTACATATCTAGGATTTTGAGCACCTTGGTTGTTAGTTTGTACTCGCACTCAATTATAAAGTGTCATGGGGGGGTTATGATGTTTTTCCATATGTGCTCATCCACCTTTGTCAAGTGAGCATACCTTCCATGACATTAGTTCTTATTGTGTGTCCATGAAACTACCCTTTATCCTGTGCTTGTACTCCTATTTCACTATTGGTGTTCTTGCTCCTTCTTCTTGCAATTGTTTCTGGCATTGCCTTTCAGTGTTTCTATCACCCCTCTCCCTGTTCAGCATTATGGGGGGTTCACCTATTGGTACTATTTCTTCCTTGGTTTAGTTGAGTGATTTATGTATCTAGTTCTTGTTCCTATGTACTAGGTGGATGCAGTGGCTAGGCACCTATGCATTTTGGTGAGATGGATCATCTACTATATATACACTCGTTCATTCCTACTTTTGGAGGTCACCTCTTTGATTGATCAGCTCTTCAGACTTTGTCTTCTCTACCTGGTCATGTACTATTTCAATGGGGGTTCCAGCAGTTACTTCTGACAATATTTTCAGCTTCATGCTTCAGAGATGCCACATGCTCTTTCTTGTTCCTTTCTTTGGGACTTTCTTTCCTAGATTGGAGATTTTGTTTCCTTCATCTAGTTCATCTCCTTTTGGGCTAGTATTTTTCCCACTGGGTTTTCCCTATTTCCCTTCTTTACAAAGATTTCTCATACTTGGGTACCTAATCAGGCCTTTATTCTTGACACCATTCTTTCATGCTTTTTGCAGTAGTCTCCTAGGTTTTTTTGGTTCTCCGTAAGCTTATCTTAAGGGGGGTGTTAGAGTAATAGTCCTTTTGGGTTATTAATTAGATCATTTTGATCTAATTACTAACTCACCTAATCACTCTAGTTTCTTAAGCCAACCTTAGGGTTTCCCTTTTAGGGTTTCATGATTCCTTTTTAAGGAATCACCTCTTTGTATTTCATAACAGATTATCATATTGTAATACATTTGTTCATAATAGAAGATTGTTTTATTTTGAATGTGCATATGATGCCTCTGGCTTTTTGGCCTCCATAGATTTGTCTTGCTTTTTGTTCTTTGCTTCTTCCATGTGACAGGGTTATGCATGTAGGTGTTCTTAGGAGATTAGGTTTATACCTATTCTAACAGAAAGCACCCCAGCCCAAGTTACACCCCAGGGTCCACTTCCCATGTTGGAGAAATTTCATAAGTATCTAGAGGTGTCCCACAAAATAAGTTAGAAAATTAGTGCCCAGCTTGCCCGCGGCCTTCCAATCACTTTAGTGGGATCTTCCCTCCCGGCTGGATCCTGTTAATTAATAGCACTCATGAGATGACAAACAGAGGCAGAGGTGGAGTTAGTAGACATTCTAGATGTAGGGGCCCCATTATAGTTGAGAAGAAAGAAGCAAAGGGTAGACCATCCCTCGAGCATAGATATGGGCCCCGACATGCCCAACATTCCCCAAGTGGAACTCATCCCCTCTTCTCTTGAGCTGGAGGATCCTCTAGTAGATTCCCTTCCACACGAGGACTTTGACGATCTCTTCCAGATGGAAAATCTAGTCAATCTATAAGCTGATATGGTTAAGGTAGTTGAAGAGATAGATGCACAAGAAGAGGTGGCCATGGAAAAGGAAGTTCAGGAACATAAAAAGGAGAAAGAACAGGAAGAAACACAAAAGGATCCATAAGACGTGGAGAAAACATCAGTTCAAAGGACCGAGACAAAACAAAGGCCAACACAAGACAAGCAGCCAATAATGGCTGGGGAACTCAGACCCTTGGGAGAAACCTAATCCCCAGTCGACATGCTCTAGGTACCTTTAGTTACTCTGGGTGATCAAACACCCTCGAGTACGACATTCAAAGAGGTATTCTCAATAGCTCAACAGTCAAATATTGGCCAGACACCTCCAGCTTATTTAGAAGACATGCTCATGGAGAAGGATGTCTCGGTGGACAATGTTGAAGAAGAACAACAGCAACAAGATGAAGGGGATAACCCTAGAAATGTGGATACTAAAACCATATATGCTGAAAAGAATGGGAAAAATCCCAATAATGTAGATGTTACTGGTGCCAGTGGAGATGGGGTCCCCAACACTATAGATGAGAATGACACCAAGGTGGAAGATGTTGAAACCCCTAGGGAATAGGTGAAAGAGTCTGATATGACCATGGATATTGGGGAAACACCACCAGATCCTGAAGAAGGCCCTAATGCTCAGGCCTTAGCAGTAAGACTGTCCCAGCCCCCACAATGGCTGGTAGAATCCAAAAAGAGAAAGGCCCCAACAGAGAAAGTGTTCCCCTCTCTTTGGCCAAGATTATGGCCCATAATCAAGAGGCTAAATTTTCCAAGAAGGCCCATACCATCCATGCCTTCCGGACCGGTCCGAGAGGAAATAAAATTGCAATAGTTGCAACACCTACCCCAAATATAGATGTGGCAATAGAAAGGGCCAAAAACTATGTAGTTACAAAGGTTCCTCTGGGGAGGATAGATAAGCAGGGTGAATTAGACCTATATAAATATGCTACCCGGGTAGTCGACGTCGGGCATGATGAACAAGCACAAAAACTAAAGGAGGAAAGAGAGAAGAATGAAAATATCCTTGGGCTTCTCGCAGAATTGACACAGCCATTCACTAAGATCCATCTGGAAGCCTCCACCTCTGGAACACCACTCCCACAAGGTGACATGGATACTCTAAGGGCCATAAAAAAAAGGAACAAGTTGTAAATGGCTAGCTTGCAGAGCAAATCAAGGTCGTAAGGCAACTTTTGGTGGCAACACTCCTGGACCTTTATCAGGTCAGCAATCTTGTGGGCCGGGTGAACTGTGTTGTTGTATTATGGGAGCAAGAAATAGAGAAGTATGATGAGTGGAGGTGAGAGTTAGAGTTAGAAGAAATAAAAAAATTTAGGGAGGAAGCCATTACCGAGACAGGGATTTTAGGAGAATAACCCTTTGGACTCTTTCGGGCCCAGCACTCTAGACTTTGCCTCAAAATTGAGGTAAGGAAGAAACTAGTAGAGGCCCTAAAGAAAAAGATTTTGGGAGTCCAAAATTCTTTAGGTTTATATACAGAATTTGTATCAAGGGTTTCACTAGTTGATCCCTTCACTACCGGGACTTGTACCCCAGAGGATTATGTGCTTAGCAAATTTGAAAATTTAATGAAATCCCAGTACTAGCCTGCTAGGGATTTTGACATAGGAAAGTTGTCAAGATTATCAAAGATGATGCTTCAGACCCATGATTCAGTAAAAGTAGCTGCAGAATTTTGGGACAGGGCTAGAGATATCAAGGAATAGCTCAGGGTCATCAGTGACCAATGAGATAATGGCAAGGATATGTATAACAATGGCATCAGCTAGATTTTGGAGGCCTTCAAGAAAAATAAGGAACAGTAAAGTTCTCTGGACTCTGGAGTGATCCACCAAGAAGGGTACAATTTTGCAATTTCTTTATTCTTTGAGCATAAGCTCTCGGACTCCAAAATTCCATGTAGAAATTTTGTATTCTTCTGCAATTATCCACATCTAGGTTCCCAAGAGCCGACCGATCATTGTCAAGTAGTTAATAAGGGATCAACAGGTAGGTGATCCCGATAAGACATGTCAGATGGAGGGATGGTTCTGACAAGTAATTCTCCTGAGGCACTGCTCTTACATTAAATTCCTGAGGTGCATCAAAGACAGTGAGCCGCATTCTACATTTATTAAGCATGTTGCCTTGAATATCGGGAAGATCAAATTTCCTCTGTTAATACCCCAGCACTCTTCTCTATGTCAATTCTTCCAACTTCTCTTCTTGTCTTCTTCCTCTGTCTTGTCAGACCTCTACTCTTTTCGAGCTGATTGTAAGTGGTGCAGGTAGTATTGACCAGTGGATAATATATTTTATATGTTGAGTGTATAGTTAGATTAGGTTAGTTTTAGGGAAAACTATTTGTATAAATAAGAAGTCTGACCTCATAATAAGGGTCAGAAAAATTCATGATTTTGCAGTCTAGCAAGTAACAGAAAATAGCTTTTCATTTTCACTTTTTTCAAGAGTCCAATGTTCAGTAGTTCTTAGTAGTTTAGATGCTCCCTTGGAGCCACGGATGTATACACCAGTGATGCTAGAACACTTTCAGTTAATGAAGAAGGAGGAACACCTTATGACTACTGGTTATGTGTTGGTTTGATTTTGGAGTTCATGAACATCTTTTGTGTTGTATGTTTCTAATTTCCTTTGCTCTAATGTTTTGTTTAGATAAACGATCTCTCTCCCCCTTGCTATTGAATATGTATGAATTGTTGGTTTTGTATGTATTCAGTATTTAGTGTAGTTCTTACATTTGAGCATTGTTGATGTTTGAAATATGTTGTATAACTATAAGTACAAGTAATAAACTCTTATCTCTGGCCTATCTTTTGTGATTTATTTGGTAAAGATAGCATACTTGTAGGAAATCTCATCCCCATTGCTGAAATCCCTGAAGAAGATGAGTAAAACAAGCTATCCCCTCGAACAAATAGTCACTTGCCCAACTTAGCTTCCCCGCACTATCGAGACCTGACACCCAGGTGCTTGAAGGCCCAGAGATTTCATTCCTTGGAGAACCTTTACAAGCAAAGTTTTCTGGTACCATGGTACCCTGGTACTCGGTGACAACTTACCACTATTAGTAGAACCGGTCACAAAGTCTCGTCAACAGAAGGAGAAGGAGAAGAAGAAGAAGAAGAAGAAGCAGAAGAAGCAGGAGGAGGAGGAGGAGGAGGAGGAGGGAATGAAGGTCACAGTTACACTAGATAAAATCATAGAGATTCTTGACTAGGATCCGAGGACACTTGATCTAGAGACACTAAAGAAATATGGTGAAATTTGCACCAGAAAAGCATCACAGGGTAAGCTTAACTAGAAGAAAAAAGTGCACAAGTTCTAGAGAAATCAAAAGAGGTCTTAATGCAAGTTGTATCATATATCAATATTGATGAACAAACCCCCATAATGGAACAAGGAAATTGACAATCCTGACATTGATGCAGAGAAAAAATTGGAAGTACGAGCAGAGAAGAAGATCCAATACAAAGTTACAGAAAAGATCAGCCAGGTAGTGGCAGTACATAAGGTAACTCTATCAGAACTTGTAAGTTGTTTAGAAACTATCATATCTAAAGCCATTACAATTATATAGTAGTTATGCACATTAGATCACTTCACTATCAAGATTAGTGAAAAACTAAAGCAAATAGATCAAGATCTAAAGGTTAGTGCACAAAGTCTATCAACTGAGCAACATGCATTACAGATGCATTACACCAAGGTAATTCAAAACAAGCGGTTGAGACTAGACCTACAGAAAGAAGAGGAACAAATCAAAGAACAAGTAACTAAGATATAGGTGATGTTACTACCGCATTTAGGCATGATGAAAAAACATGTGACATTGGCAAAGAATCCCATTGCCACCCCAAAATTATCAATGACATAAAGCATATATGATATGCATGCTTAGCTAAATCTAGAGCTACTCACCCTCAAGCATTTGAAAGAGGAATGGGATAAATTATTGGAAACACTCAAGAATGCCCATCCCAATATTTTTGACAAAATGTAAGTTATACGTCTTTTGTCATTATTTTCAAAAAAGGAAGAAATATATGTATATATATATATAGTAAAGTCGGATACTATAATCTGTATGAGCTCATATACATATACCAAGTATATACAAAGGGGGAACATGTACAAAGGGGGAGTCACTATGTATAGTATTATGTACTATACTAATTTTTTGATAATAATGCCAAAGGGGGAGAAAGTTACTCCAATTGCACATTGAAGTTGTCATTAGTTATGAAGTAGACATAATGGAAAGTTGGTAACAGAGTCACAAAGAGGATATTTGTTTTATATCACTGAAGTGCAGAGTTAACTGAGAGCACTGTTCATGCCCAAAGTTAACCAAGTGCAGTGATTACCAAGTAGATATACTATACCAAACATAAGAAAACACTGAGCTACATAGAATAACCAAACACCAGTATAATCGAAATACACAGACAACACCAAGCACCGAGAGACAACAATAACTGAGTGGAACAGAGAACTAAAAAATTTTTATGGCACATCATTCGATGTAAAAACATTTAGCAGACCTAGATAATGGTTTACCTGATCAAGGAGGACATTAATTACAGATTTATAGAATAAATTTTTTATGTCTCCCATGTGTAGATGATCAAGGTAAATTTTGTACACCATTGATCTTACGATAAGGATGTAATTGTTAAACCCTAATTAGGTCATATCATTTGATATATAAATGTATAGATGTTAGATTTTGTTATGTATTTTAATCAAGAAATGATCAAGTAGCTGCCATACTATAGACATTAGAGATCAGACAAGGGATTTTTAGAGAAAGAGACTACATTGCAGATATTAGTTTATAGAACTAAGGCAAGGCTATCGAGCATAACAGAGAAGAAGGTATTATCATTCACATTGAGGTGATATATTTTTGTATGAACTTAATGGATCTATATTAGAAATATTGATATTGTATATGTTTCAGATCAAATTTATGTTACTCTCTAACAATTGTAATAGACCCTCAATCAATTAATAGAGTAAGCTTAATCGTCTTATTGTAAATACCTTAACCAAGTGCACACATAGGTTGTGTTGAAAAATCCTCACACGAGGTAGATCGATATTATTGTTACTACTAACAGGGTAAGATCATCAGAAGTGATCATTTTGTAAACCTTTAATAGGCTAACTTTATTTCTGTAATAGTGAAGTTTTGTGGGTCTCATCCCCACTACAGTTTTTACCTTCTAACAAGGGTTTTCTGTGATACCAATATACTAGTGTCATGAGTACTTAATCTTATGTATTTTTATTGTTTACTTTACATGCATTTACATTTCAGCAATGATACTACATGTTTGGTATATGTGAATCTACTCAATCGGTTAATGAAGAATGGTGTTAACAAGATTTGATCAAAAAGTTATAAGGGTACTGATACACCCCTCCCCTCTCAATACACATCCTTTCCATTATCCCAATATGTAGAAGTGAATATTAGATCTTGATTAAAGATGATCTTACGAGGAATACCATGCAATTGCACAATTTCCTTGATGAACACTCGGGCTATTGAAGCTTCTATGTAGGAAGATTAGATAGGAGATAAATGTGCCACTTTGGTCAACCTTATCCACAGTAACCATGATAGCATAATGCCTATGAGAAGACATAGAAAAAATGAATTTGAATTCCATCAAAATGATATCCCATTTCCATGTTGGAATTAGTTGAAGAATCCTTTCTAGATGTGGATTTTGTACCTTGACTTTCTAGACGTCTAAACACCTTTCCATAAAATATTCATTGTCTCCTCTCATCCCTAACTAATGATATATCTATCAAATATTTATGTGCATCCTTTGAACTCCAAGACATATGGAATAGGGTCTAGTATGAGCCTTAGAAATAATAAAAGTGTGAATATCATCCGAAGGTGGAACATAAATATGACATAAGTGTTGAAAAAGGTCATCTACCTCTAAATAATAACCTAAAAATATTCCCTCCAAGGGTCTATCTAAATTAGTATTTGATCTCATATACAACTACCATGTACTTAATGGAAGTTCCTAAGGAATTAGTCTCTAGAAATCCACACTAAGATTTTGTACTTATATCTCATACTTATTTCTATTAAATGCATTAGCTGCCACATTTTTCTTTCCCTAAATATATTTTTATCTTGAATTAGTACTTTTAAAGAAACTCCATCCATCATCGTAGTCGATAATTTAGATTAGTTTGATTGAATACGTATTGTTGACTATGGTAATCACTATGTAACTCAAATTTATGACCTAGGTGGAAGTGTCAGAAGTGTCTCCATCTCACTAGAGCATGAACCACGATTACTAACTCTAGATCGGGCATGGGGTAATTCAATTCATTATCCTTAAGTTTGAAAGACTCATAATTTATCAAGCATCCTTCTTAAATAAGGACTTCTCATATACCCTCCAAGGAACCATCATTCCACACTACAAAATATTTGGCTAGATAAGGAACTACCAAGATGGGTGCACTAGGCAATCTCTCCTTGAGGTTCTATAAATTTTCCTCACATTTCTCTAACAAAAAAAATTTCTTTTGTTTCCTCTGAAGATAATAATAGGGCTATCTAGCCTCAAAAATTCATTTGCAAATCAACGCTAAAAACATGCCAATCCCATGAAGCTACAAACTTATGACAAATTAGCAGGGGTTTGGTCAATCCATAATTTCCTAAATCTTCAATGGATCAACAAAAATAACCTCTCCTAAAATCTCATGAATTAGATACTAGTGGATGAAATGTCAACTTTGGTGATGGAAAGGACACGGTTGGTATCGATGAGCTCACTTTCAATATACTCAAAGGGAACTTCATAGAATGCCTCCTCATGTTCTCAATTGGAAGAAACCTCACAAGCATAAGTTAAGGGAACCTTGGTTTCTAGGGACCCTAATCTTCTACCACAGAAGTAGAATTTGTTTTTGATTGGTTCCATCATACCTTGTTCTTTTTCACCAAGACCTATTCCATAATATCACATACTCTCAACAATGGGAGTGGCCTTGACATAATTTCCTTTAGATATTTTTATAGGTTCATCTTCTCCATCTTTATAGAGCTAGAATAGGATATCAGACTCTATTTTTTTGGCACCAAGGGATCCCAAATGTTCAAAAGTGGTTTTCTTGCATTCCCCAATACCTTTATTCTTCCTAGGGAAGAGTTGGGAAGGTCTACCATGGGCCTTTTGGTGATAGAGGGAGCTGGCCAATGCAGAAAGCATTCTCAAACTTGTATTATCTCATTCCTTGGCCAGTGAATATGACTTTCTTCTCAAATTCAGGGATATTTTCCTTAGTGAATTTTTCTTTTCCTTTAGGATCTTCAGATGTAGAGGCCTCAATAGTTGAAGGTTTTTCATTTTCTTCAATGGAAATTTTCTCCCTAGAGGGTTTGGTGGGATCTTCTTTAGTAGTGGGCCCAAAAAATGTATTCAGTGGAAAGAGGTAGATTTTTTTTCCTTCCAGTCATTTGCAATAACAAAAAGGATCAAGATCTCTAGGGATGTTGATTTCTCAATATTTATGTGGGAAATTTAATAATTGATGGAGCATGGAAGGTACACTTAAAATAGAATTACTGAGAGGGGAGGGGTGAATCAATAATCAGACAAATTCATTTATTTCAACTTCTTAACACTTTATGCACCAAAACATTCAACATCAACTAGTATGACTAAAAAATTAAAATAATTCATCCACTAATACATCACACAATGTAAACACCATATTTTCCTTTTGGAAACCCAAATGAGGAAAAACCGCGGTGTGAGTTGGTACCCACAAAAACTATACTCTTCTAGAATACGCAATGTTAGGAGCTACCCGGTTAAGGGATTTTCCTTTGGATATATTAGGATATTTTCCCTATTAGGAGAATCCTTGCTAGAGGACTTAAAATATTTAATTTTAATGCCACCTTTTTAGAGGATTTACAAAAAAAATCTATTAGGATTCATTGTGTTAAGCGATTTCACTGTTACAATGGTTAGAAAGAAATAGATAAAATGATATGTTTAATTTACACTACCTCTGCATGATTAGACTCAATTACTCTCTATAATTATTTTCCATAATCTATACTCTTCCTCATCTTGATTTCACTTGATTCCTTCACTTTCTCTATCACCAAATCCTTTTGCAATTCACAATCATCTCTCTTAACTTCTTTTTCAACATTCCAATATATAGATTTACTTCCACCAACTAAAAAACCCCTAGATCTGAGATACAAATGATTTGAATCACATTAGATAAGATACAATGTATCTAAAAACTCATAAAAAAAATGTTCTTTGACCGCGTCATCTTATATATGGATTTTACCTTGGTAGTTGAGCCATCTTCAAAAACTATTTTGATAAAATTCTTGAAGAATCCACCTCAAACACATACCACAAGAAATGTGATGTAAAGTAAGTTCCAAAAATCATGAAACTACCTTAATACATGAAAAACATCACCATTCCTATTTCCACTTTAAATTTCTTCACCAATTCACAAATCTGCATAACTTTTTCAAGAACTTTGTCTCGTTTACCTGTTTATTTTGTTAACAGCGCTTCGATTCAACTAAACTAGTTGCATTGATCAACAATATGAGTCAGGGTCACAAAAATAGTATCTGGACATAGTTAAAAATCATATCCTATGAACACTCCATCAAATAGTTTACCGATTTGAGATAACATTCAAATCACTTGCAGTCTGTCACTGACTATTTTAGTAGTTACCCAGTTTGATTTCATTCAAACATAAAACTCAATACTTCATATCAAATGTCATGATGAAAAAGTTAACATCACAACATGTGACATATTCTTCCATTAGAATAGAAAATCCAAAAACATACTGAAACTCATGATTTACTTACACAATATTTGGTAACATATTGAAAAATACTAAGTTAATCAGTTGACATCAATGACAACCAAATAACTTATTCACCTATCATTAAATATGCACCAATATTTATCAATGCTATACTTAGAATCACTACATCAGTTATGCTAACAATATTCCCCTTTGGGATTAATGGAAATACTCTTATCTTCTCTTTAATTTTGAATTCTTATTGATATCACCTAGATGATTTACTGATAACACACTGTCTCTCTGATGGAAATCTTCTTACTGACTTCCAAAAAATATTTCCACTTCTATCTATACCTCTGATCATATGTCTTCTCACTCATTTATACTAATTCATCATCTTCATATACTCCCCCTTTCATCTCATCCTATATGTTCTTCTCTTTTTTGCATACATATTCTTTCCTTTTGTCAATTGCATATATTCCCTCTATAGGAACTACATATTCTCCCCCTTTCATAGCAATGCCAAAGATGTCTCTACATTCAATCATCCTTGTTTACAATTTAATGATCCTTGCTTGTTCTTTCCTCATCACTTTATTCAAGATCATACTAATACTTCTCCCTTATGGAGTAGTCCACCACTGTATCAATTCATACATATGATATTCTAATAAATACATATGAACTGATTCAATCAACATCATCCTCTAGTTAACTTTAGATAGGGGAAGAACCCCTAATCTACCTCTAAGATACTCAAAGGTATCCTTCGGTAATGGCTTGGTGAATATATCAGAGACTTGTTCTTTGGTAGACACATAGTCAAGCCTTACCTCCTTCTCCTATACCTATTCTCTTAGGAAATTATATTTTATTGCAATGTGCTTTGTCTTCGAGTGCATCACTAGATTCTTGGAAATTTTTATTGCATGAGTGTTATCACAATAGATAACAACTTATTTAGTGGCCTTCTCATGAGTGTGTGCTAAAATGTTGACACACTTCTATGAGTCATTATATTCAAGATTGCTCAAGAATGAGGTCTCAAATGACAAATCATAGCTCCATATTCATGGAGTGCAAGGGTTTGTAATGGAGGCCCTAATTTTTAGACCTAGTTATGCCCATGAAAGTACACCATGAAAAGAGAGATTCAAAGAGGAAGAGAAAAAATGATAGTCTACATGATCACCAAATATGCATTGAAAATGAGAATGAAAGCTATTCTATATGATAACAATGCATGAAAGCAAATATGCAAGCTCATCTATGAAAGAAATATGCAAGATTAATCTATTGAAAGGAAATATGAATCTAAATTAACATGAATCTACTCCAAATGGATTGACATGAATGCATGAGAGAAGAAGACAAGAAGAAGAGAAGTTGCATGGTTCAAGCTCAAATGCTCAAACTCTCCTCCAAGATCGCTCTCCAAACCTACAGCATAACAATAACATAAAAGTGTATCTCTTGATGAGGAGAGGTTTACTTTTAAAGAGCAATGGATGGTAGAGATTAAGAGGTAAAAATAAATGAGCAATGGTGGAGATTATATCTTAGTTGATCCATGTGCTCATATCTTCAAAAGGAAAAATCAAAGGCTATGGTTAAAAGGCAAAAAACCCACCACTTAGGAATATGTGTGAAGAAAAAGGAGCTTTATTTATTTTTATTTAATTTATTTCCTTTTTCAACACAAAGAGGGATTTAAGTGGGGGTTTTATTCATTTAATTAAAAGAGGGATATAAAAGGGGGATTTTAATTAAATAAGAAAATATTATTTAATTAAAATAGATTTTAATTAAATAAGATAAGATTATTTAATTAAAAAGGGATTTTAATTAAATAAGATTATTTTATTTAATGAAAAGGGATTGTTTTCTTTTAATTAAATAAGATAATTGATGAAATGATCAAACCTTAGGAAATATTGAAATAATTCAATTAATTACGATTTGATCAAGGAAATTGATTTGAATTGAAAATGTTGCAAAGAATTGATTCAAGAATTTGATAAATTGATTCCGTCATTTGATAAATTGAAGAATGGGGGCCCATAGTCTAGGCGACCATTTTAGGGTGAATACATTTGCCCCTGTTTGACTAATATGTGATCTTTATGTGAATACATGTAGTCAAAGAATGCAGTTGAAGTGTGAGATCAATTTGGGATCACAAAACAACCCAGACATGTGATCGACGAATGGGAACACATCAGGACAAAGATAAGCTAATTGAGAAAGACAAAGCCAACACCCCTGTAAATAGGTAATTGACAGGTCCAAGATAAGAATCTCAAGCAAGGTTGCCCCAAGAAAAGAAAATAATAGGATTGATAAAGCTGAATCAAGGATTGAAGTTTGATAGGTACTGCCCCCTCTTGATCGAAATTGAAATGAGATAGAGGAGAAACAAAAAATTGATAAATTTGATCAAATCAAACTAAAAATAAGGTTCTTGATGTAAGATGAAATATATAAGGATCACAGAACCAAGGTAGATCATCAAGCACGAAAGATTATGCCCCAAGGTTGAATTAGAAGAAAAGAAGTGTGGGTAAAGTGAATGGAAGATAGAAGTTTGGAAGAGGTGGAAAGAAATGGAGAGAAGAAAGAGAATTTTCCTTAAGAAAGAGAATGCCTCAAAAGTAATCAACTGTTTAAGATAGAAAATTTTGATTGAGATCACGAAAGAACATAAAGAAAATGAAGATCAAACATGACCACAGCTGATTAAAAGTTCACAAGAAAGATGAAGGAAACCCTCTCAAACTCATAATGCAATTTAAAATGAAAACTAACATGAGGTCTAACAATGCAAGCTACATTAAAATGCAAAGGTGTTCTTGCAATAGAGAAACTCTAACATAGGATTTTATGTTCATCTTTCATTAGAGAATGTTAAGGAACTTATTTTCATCATTGGGCCATTATTAACGAACATCAAAAAATCACACAATCATCACTAGTCATAAGTGCAACTATTAAGATACGAATGTGATTGATATCAGGTTGTAATGTGGAAATATTCTAACATAAGCATCAAAGACATAAAATTCAGGATGACTGTGATGTTAGCTTACCCAATTTAATATAGCAAAACTACACTCGCATCAAGGCATAGATGCCAGGATGACCAGAAGAATGGTTGTGAAAAAATAGTCAAGGATGAAGCCTCAAATATCCTAAGTGTTTCAAGGGAACAACAAGAGACACTCAAGAGTTTCAAGACCACACCCACAAGAAGAAAGAAAATAAAAACATGCCCCATGCCCCAAGTCCTCTAGCTATGCATCCCGGAGAGACTTATTAGAAAAGGACACTCAATGAAAATCAATAACAGTCAGCACACAAAGAAAAGATCATGATATAGCTCAAGCATTAAGTGTTGCATTTAATTATGTCAACTGATACTGAGTTCTGAGGATAAGGATCAAATACTTGCAAGAAGGTAAAATCACATGAAAAAACTGGGTAAGACCAAATTGATAAGTGTTGAAAAACACTCGATGTCAGGGGTTGTGTTGAAAAACACAATTGGGGTGGTTTTGAAAAACACCATTTGTGAGATATCTTAAAGACTAACGCATCCAAGAGACCAAAGCTAACACAGTTATGCCCCCTAGACAAAGACAAAGACCAATTCCAAACCAAAGCAACAACGACAAGGCATGATGGAGAAAGGCTAAGTGTCAAGGACATGTGCTAAGAAACAGGGGTGCAAAGGCCTCAAGTAGCACCTATTTCCAGGTTTTCACCACTTGGATCTTATTACAATTTTTTTCTACCAAGGTGCCTGTATCCAGGTTTCCACCAAGGCACTTTTTCTATTTTTTTTAATTTTTAATTTTTTTTTTTTTTTAATTTTTGGAATATGTAATTTTTTTTGGAGATACATCAAAGTGCCTATTGATAGGTTGTCACTAAGATGATCATTTCTTCAGGACATTTTCTGATTTTTAGAATTTTTACAATATATCATTTTTTTTGGATTTTCTCAAGATCAATAATTATGTACAAAAGGATGCCCCCAGATAGAATGGGCATCATGTATAGAACTTCTTCAGGTGCAAGACATTGATAGGATCAGAGAGATTCTCTCCCTCTACTATAGACAATATATAAGCACCTAACCCAAAAGCTACTATAATAATGTAAGGTCCAAACCAATTAGGTTCAAATTTGCCCTTTTGATCTCTATGCTATTGATTCTTAGGATTTTCAAGTAGGACAAGATCTCCCACTTGGAATTCTCTAGGGTGAACCTTTTTGTTGAAGGCTTTGGACATGCACTTTTGATAAGCCGCATATGGTCAAATGATGCTTGGCATTTCTCATCTAGAAGTTCTAATTCTTTAAGTCTCATGGCACGGTAGTCTTCATCTGTAACTAGAACTTTGAGGGAAAATCTAAGTGAAGGAATCTAAGCCTCCAAAGGTAACACTGCTTCAGAGCCATATGCAAGGGAAAAAAAAGTAGCCCCAGTAGGAGTATGAATAGTTGTTCTATAGGCCCACAAAGCTAGATTTATCTGTAAGTGCCAATCTATACCATTCTTACAGACTATTCTATGTAAGATTTTAAGAATGGTTTTGTTGGATGCCTCTACTTGACCATTTCCTTGCAATAAGTAAATGGAGGACCAATGTTGTTTAATCTTGAATTTCTTGCAGATTTGTTTAAGGTCCTTATTTTTGAACTGGCCTCTGTTGTCAGTGATAATCTTGGAAGGCACTCCATATTGACAGATGATATGGTTCAGAATGAATAGAGAGACTATCTTTCCCAAGGAAACATAAAGTGGGATAACTTCTACACATTTAGTGAAGTAATCAGTAGTAGTGATAATAAAGTTATGTCCACCTGATGAGCTAGGATGAATCTTCCCAACAAGATCAAATGCCCAGTGCTGAAATGGCCAATGAGATATAGAAGGAATGAGCTCCCTGCCTGGAGCATGTATCACATTACCATGTTTCTAACACTTTTCACATGACTTTGCAAAAGCTACTAAATCAATCTACATCGTAGGCCAATAGTACCCCACCCTAAGAAACCTCCGGGCCATGGAAAGACCATTGGAATGTCCCCCACAGATACCCTCATGGATATAAACTAACACGTGGTCAGATTCTTCCTTTTCTAAGAATCTAAGAAGTGTTCCATCTAGACCCCTCCCATAAAAATCACCAGAGATAAGGGAATGGCGAGAGGCATTTTGGGTAAGGTTTCTGCATTTAGATCGGTTAAAGGTTTCAGGTATAATGCCATCATGAAGGAATGAGTAAATGGAACCATAATGGGATGAATCACAACCAACAAGGGTACAAATGACATGGCCTTCTTGGGAGTCATAGATAGGATGAATGTAGCTCTTCCACAAGGAATTTGTATCTGGATTCATGTTTCTCTAACTGAGGGAGTGAAGTAAGTGTAGCCATAGCATCATCTAATTTGTTTTCTTCTCTAGGGATTTTCTCAAACATGACAAATGTGAAGTATCATTTCAAGAAATCAACCATTTTCTTGTAAGGTACCAATTTCTCATTTTTTGTTTGATATTCATCATTAACCTTGTTGATTATCAGTTGTGAATCCCCATAGATGTGTAACTATGTGATTCTCCATTCTATGGCCATCTTAAGTCCATTTGTTAAAGCTTCATATTCAAAAATGTTGTTTGTACATGGGAACAATAACTTGTAAGACTTAGGAATAATGTACCCATGAGGAGAAACAAACAATACACCATCTCCTGAACTATTTTACATAAAGGATCCATCAAAGAACATCTTCCATGTTCTTTCATTCATGTACAAGAGGTGCTCATCTGGTAAGTCAACTTGAATAGGTGTAGTATCTTGTAATGGGAAATCAGCCAATTGATCTGCTATAGATTATCCTTTAATTGCTTTATGCTCAATGTACTCTATGTCTAACTTTTAAAGTATCATCATCCATTTAGCAAGTCTACCTGTGAGGGAATCCTTACCTAGCAAATACTTGAGTGGATCTATTTTTTCTATGAGGTGTATAGTGTGTGCAAGCATGTAATTTTTCAACTTTTGGGAAGAAAACACAACTACAAGGTAAGCTTTCTCAATACTGGTACAATTAACCTCATATAAAACAAGAGTGCGACTGATATCGTATATTGCTCTTTCTTTCCCATGTTCATCAAGTTGAGCTAGTAATTCCCCCAAGTAAGATTGTGTCACTGAAATATATAGATTAAGTGCTTTCCCTTGTATAGGAGGCATTAAAATAGGAGGATTTGCCAAGTATTTCTTGGTTTGATCTATTCTCTTTTGACAATCCTCATTCCAAACACATTTGACTCCCTTGTGTAAGTTCTTGTTGAAGGGTTGATCTCTATCTGCCAATTGTGAAATGATTCTCCTTATAGATTGAAGACATCCTTGAAGACTTCTCATTTGACTAATGTTTCTAGGAGGTGGCATATCTATGATTGCTTGGACCTTTTCAGGGTCTACCTCTATGCCTCTTGCTGAAATGATGAATCTGAGTAGTTTTCCAGAGGTGACTCCAAATGCACACTTTTTAGGATTTAACCTTAGTTGAAATTGTTTTGTGTGATCTAGAATGACTTCTAAATCATCCAAGTGTGTATCTCTCTTCTTAGATTTGGCCAAGGTTTCATCCACTTAATCTTCCATGTTTTTATGCATCCTGTCATGAAAAATGGTTGTCATAGCTCGTTGATAGGTGGCTCCTGCATTTTTTAATCCAAAAGGTATAACATTCCAACAATAGGTACCCCATGCAAAAGTGCATGCATTCTTTTCTTGATCTTCAAGAGTTATCTTAATTTGATTGTATCCGGAAAAACCATCCATCAAGGAATAAATCTCAT
This sequence comes from Thuja plicata, assembly GCA_018584345.1. Classification (NCBI taxonomy): domain Eukaryota; kingdom Viridiplantae; phylum Streptophyta; class Pinopsida; order Cupressales; family Cupressaceae; genus Thuja; species Thuja plicata. The sequence continues at coordinate 23,507 of MU225506.1, read as the reverse complement.
AACCCGTAGTCATATCCACTAGCATTTCTATATTGGGAAGTGGAAAGTCATCCTTTGGGCATGCTCTATTGACATCTCTAAAATCTGTGTAAACTCAAATGGATTTGTCATGTTTGGAAACTGGTACAATGTTTGATATCCATTCAACATATGCAATAGCTCTTATGAATCCTACACCAAGGAGTTTTTCTAATTCTTCTTTGACTAGGAGAGCTATGTGAGGATGCATCTTTCTCAATTTTTTCTTAACTAGTTTAACATCTGGAGCTATGGACAAGTGATGCATGATAAGATTAATATCCAACCTTGGCATATATGAATAAGTCCATGCAAAGTTGATCTTCTTTTTTTGTAAGAACTTAATGTAGGCTTCTTTTTCATGTGGTGACAAAGACTCAGCCAAGTGTAGAATCTATGGAGCCTCATCTGTACCCAAATTGACTGCTTGTGTTGGTTCAATAAGCACCGAAGATCTATCTTGAAAGTAGCTAGTGGGATGATCAAGTACCTCATCCTTAGGCACCTTAGAGAGGTTTTCACCCTTGGATACACCATTTATTTTTACTTTTTTTGGTTTTGACACCGCCACATAATGGTTTTCGCCATCAGAACTCCTATTCTTTTTATTTTTATTTCTTTTTATTTTGTGACTAAGGTACTTTATTTCTAGCTCTGTCATGCTGGCAGCCGGTTCGCTGGTGGAAGAGACTACGGGTTCAATGGCATTTAGGTAACAAGATATCTCATAATCATTTTGAAATTTTAAGAGCTTAGGTTCTTGATAGCATTGGGACCAATCAATGAGATTAGGATGAACAAGAGGCAACTCAATGACTAGTTCAAGGTTATAAATGTGAATGATATTATCGCTGGTGACTAAAGATTTTGAGTCTATCAAGTATCCTTCTAAGCTACCCAAGTCGGGATTCTTTCTATCAAGTGAAGAATCATCCACTAAGGCAACATGTGGGCTCGAACCCTCTAATCCTACATGTGACTCGTCAGCTTCCTCAGGTTGATAACTATAAGTGTGAATGCCATCAACATCCATGTCAACTGTAGAAGGCTCTAAGAAGGAGTCCCATTCATACTCATATGAACTTGTGTCTAAACTGCAACTAGGATGTTTACACCATGAAGTTTTGGTACATCTTTATGTGGAAGGTCTAGTGTCATCAAGAGTAGCACCTTCTCTTTCCATTAAACAAACAAGATTCTTTCATTGATGTTCTCTAAAAGGGTCTTCTACATCTGATTCCTGTTCTAAATTTGCAACCAATGCATGAGTGACCAAAATATCTGAATCCCTTAAGAGGAGATTAGTGGAAGGGACCCAATCTTCACACATGTCTTACTGATTTGTCAAACTAGGTATGTATTATGGTTCATCTTCACTATCTAACTTATCAAGGATAGGATTAGTGTGCTTGTTGTGATTCGCAAAGCCTAGGCCAATCGGCTTCTTAGACTTGCATCCAAAAAGAGCATGATCAAGAGGTTCAGCTCTAGCATCCAATCTTTGATTAAGAGGGCCATGTCTGGGATAGCCTATCTATCTAAAAAATGTATAACCTCATCCATAAGCCTTAGGAGATGGAGAGAAGTTATCATTGTGCATATATTTATCTTCTCTATAGATCTAGTCTCTAACAAATGTCTCTTCTTTCTCATCTTGAATAGGCACTAAGGACTCTACAAATGTGCCAAATAAAGTCATAGCTGAAGAGGAAGGTCTCATTTCTTGTGAAGGCTTTCCATAAGATCGAGGTTAAATTGGTAATGTCATGAGGGAGTTGAGTTGATACCCTCCATGCCAAGGTCTATTGACTTGAGCTTGTCTTTACATTAATCTAAGGTTGCATCAAAGTCTTCTACTTCTCTATTGAGGGGAACATGAGTTCCTACTAAAATTGAATTAACAGATAAGGTTCTATCCATAGGTATACAAATCTCTATTCCATTATAGGGGAACTTAATACACTAATGATAGGTAGACGACACCACTTGCATATCATGAATTCATGGTCTACCAAGTAAGATATTATACGCAAGGGGGCCAGCATCAACTATTTGAAATAAAATATCTTTTTCAATAGGGCCAATCCTAACAGGAAGGATGGCCAACCCATTGGAACTTATCTCCACCTCATCATAGGCTTTGATGGTGATCCTTTTCCTGGTATATATGAATTTTTTAGAATAACCCAACCCTTTTAAAAGACTAAAGGACCAAATATTAAGCCCAACACCCTCATCTATCAACATGCGCCTAACAAGGGTTCTGTGGATCATGACCTCACTATAAAGAGAAAGATTGTGTGGGCAGCACAAATATTTATCATCATCCTCTAAAAAGTTAGGGTAATGAGGGATAGAAATGTGGCTAAGCATGTTCTTTAATTGATCGATGTCTAAGTTGTTGGGGATGTTTTCTGTGTGCAAAGCATCCTTAAGGACTTTCTTGTGTCTCGGGGACAACTCTAAGAGCTCAAAGATCAAAATCTAAGTTGGGATTCTTTGCAACTGATCAACAAGACTATAGCTTGACTTAGGATTAAATGTTGGTTTTGAGGTGGCATTCCTAGATGCCACTTGCTTAGGTTTACTTGATTGGCTTGAATTGGGTCCTCTAATGACAATGAGATGTTGGCTTTGTGTGACAACATTAAGAGTTTGAGATGACACTCTAGAGTTAGGACCCCTTAGCACCATGACAGGTTCTTCATCAAAGATATGAGGAGAGTCCATGTCTAGATCATAACCATCGGGATATTTACCCCTCGTCATATTGACATTTTCTTCTACAAACTCAAGCATGTTGATAGTATTCTCCACATCTATGTAGGAGCAATTGATCTCAGATTTGTCATTCTTAGCTTTAGAGGTCTTCCCCTTTTCATACTTGGGCAGCGGTTCTTTGAACGCCTTATGATCGGCGTTGGTTTTCAATCCATCTATCTTAAGTTTTCCACTCTCAATGAGATCTTGAATGATATGATTGAGTTTCCAGTATTTTTCAATATCATGTCCAATACCATTGTGAAATTTGCAAAAGGCTTTCTCATCCCACCAATGTGGCTTAACATTAGGTATATAATGTTTTGCAAGATCTTGAGGATGTGCAAGGTTGTTGGAAATGAGTGTTTTCAAGACATCCTCATATGAGTCACCATGTTTTTAAAATTGACATCTTTCTTTCTTAGGTCTATCTTGGTATCTCAACTTGCTCTCTTGTTGATTAGATGTATTGAGCTACATGGCTTGAAAAACACTAGACAAGTGGAGAACATTTTGATCTTTGGGTTGAGAGGAGTCCACAACTCCATCATTAATCACTTGTTTGTTCCTATTCCAGTGTGAGTTCTTCCCTTTATCCTTGTTAGAGTTGTTCTTGTTTTGACCATTGTTTTTGTTGTTGTTTCCATGTTTGGTCAAAATTCCTTGTTCTTTCAAAACATCCTCAATCCTACATGCGGTTTCAACCATGGTGTCAAAGGAATCAAAAACCATCTTCCTAAATTCATACCGCATTTCAAGAACCAAGTTGCTAACAAGGATGTCAATCTTCTCATTTTCAGGGATGGTCCTAGAGTAGAGAGAGCATTGTCATCTCTACCTTTGCAAGAAAGTGACAAAGGATTTCCCTTGATTTTTCTTCAAGTTTCGCAAGTCCAACATGGTGATTGATCTTGAAAGGTTGTATGCAAAGTGTTCAATAAATCTATGGACAATCTCTTTGAAAGTCTTAACACGATGAATTATGTTGGTGAACCATTCCATTACTTGACCCTTAAGACTCCTTGGGAATAATCTCATGAGGTATGAGTCATCTTGATGGAACTCAAAACTTGTGGTACAAAATTGACACACGTGATCATGTGGATCTCCATTTCCATCATATTTGTCATATTGAGGGATCTCAACGTTTCTAGGGAAATCTTTCATGTCAACACTTTTGTCAAAAGGATTAGGAAAAATTGAATCAAGTGAGAAATAATTCTTAGGTGCTAACATTGTTTCCATAATTCTCTTAAGTTGTTTGATCTCCTCTTCTCTATATGGCCCTTTCTTCTTAATCTTTTTGTCCACATCAAATTTGTAGGGGACTCTAGCACCCTTGATGATTAAACTCTCTAGGAACTTGTCTTTGTTTTTCTCTAAATATTTCTCCACATACTGCTAGAAAAGTGGTTCTTGTTTCATTTTCATAAATTCTTGGGAGATGAGGTCAAAACTTGAGCTAATACCCCCATATTGTGAACCATGATGAGCACGTTGTGAAGGTTGTTTTGAGTTCCTAGGAGGTTCTCATCTCCTATAATGATAATTTATTAAAGCCCTTCTTCCTCTAGGGCTAGGAGATTGTGATGGCATCCTTGAACATCTTCCACTTCATGGAGTTTCAAGAGGAGTGGATGGAGGAGATTTATTTCCACCACTAACATGCATGTTTTTAAATTTGTCATTAAGTCGCTAAGCCAAGAGTCTATCTTGCTCCTCCTGGAGGGATTTCTTTTCTGTTTCCAACAAGTCTCGTCTCTCCAACTCTAGGAGTCTAAATTTCTCTTCCTTTTCAGCTTGAGCATCTAGGAAGGATTTCTTTTCATGCTCAATTCTCTTAATCTTTTCATTCATGTATCTTGAAGATGTTTTGAGTGGTGAACTTGGTCTTGAATGTCGAAACAAATTATTGGTGTATGTTGCATTTGTGCAAGTGTCATAAAGTTCCTCATCTTGGTTTTTATGTTCTAAATGTTCATCTTGATAGGCTTTCCTCTTACCTCTCTTAGCCCTTTGTTGTGCATCTAGATATCTAGTTGAGATAACTAGTGAAGCTGGTCGACTTTCACGAGAGGAACTGCCAAATGAAATGGTATCTCTATGTTTTGCAAATATGTCATCAAGGATTTTATCCATGTCTTCTCTCTCTCATTGATTTATTATGTAACTCATATCCATATCCAAGTGAGAAGATGCTAAGGGTGTACCCAACTCACTAAGGTGACTCTTGGAATCAAACCAAACTTCTGACTTGTTCCTAGGTGATTGATCAAATATGGGTTATTTTCCCTTACATTTTTGGCAAGTTTGAACTAAGGGTAATTGATTAAAGACTACTTGAGGTCATTTTCCTTGATCTACTTGATATCTTGATGTAGTTGGCATGAAAGAAAAGGTACTAGCTGATAGGATGACCCTAAGAAACAATGGTACCAAACTAGGATAGTAAAGGCATTAACTTGTCCAAAAGAGAGGTGATAAGATGGAATTTTGCAAGGGGTGTAAACCAACACTATGATAGAGGTTCCCAATAAATGGGTGAATACCCTAACACATATGGATCAGTAGGATGATTTACCCAAGTTATATTGATTGAAATTGAATTTGTATGAAAGTGAATGGACAAGAGATTACCAAAACTCTCCAAGTGTGTTATCAAAGAATCTAAAGGTTTATCTTCTCAACAAGAACAGTTTCTAGCTCACCAATTCCAAGCAAGGTCACTTGTAAAATCAAAGGATACAAGTTCAAGAGGTCAAAACACAAGAATCCAAAATGTAAACAAGCTTCTAATAGTGGGTTAATTGACCTAATCTGATCTGGATCAACCAAGGAAGACTAAAAATGATAGGATAGAAAATCGAGCAAGTTGACAATTTGACACTTAAGAATGCAGATTTGTTGATCATTTTGATGTTTGTCTTGATGTTTGGTGTATGTTTTGATGTTTCACTCATGCAAGACACGTCAAGAAGATTGTTTTTTGTAAATAAAATAGTCACTCCACAATCTAGGTAAGCCAGGGAAATATCTGTTCAATTCCCACTTGAACTAAATTTTAGCCATGTCTACTCATAGTGGACAAATTAGAAACTTGGAGGCATGGGCTCCTCCTTACAGTGCACTCACTTCTCAGGCACATCAAGCTTCAAATCCCAAGGGAATCACTTTCCAAAGGACTGTTGTCTCTACTAAGAGCCGTTAAAATGTGGGACGTCTTAGTCGGTCTCTAACCTTCCGTGCCAACAGATAGAGGGTTTTTGGTCACTAAAACAAAGTTTGTAGTCAAGGCATCTGTTCAAGTGGTTGTGATCAAGTCATTTTCCCAATTAAGGGGGCTCTCCCAATCCTTTCAAAGCAAGGTTTTCACCTTAAC
>MU225505.1:747963-761408 GCA_018584345.1 Thuja plicata | reverse complement strand
GGACCCATTAATAAGTCCTAAGTCCCCTTAAGACACCTTACGACCCCTAAGATGTACTCTTAGGCTTCCTAATGGGTCTTAAGGTGTCATAAGGGGTTGTAGGACTTATTAATAGGTCTTAGGACCCTTGAAGGTGTCATAAGGGGTTGTAGGAACCATTAATGGGTCTTAGGACCCCTTAAGACACCTTACAACCCCTAAGATGCACTCTTAGGCTTCCTAATGCATTGTAACATGTCATAAGGGATTGTAGAACCCATTGATAGGTCCTAAGACCCCTTAAGACACCTTAGGACCCCTAAGATGTACTCTTAGGCTTTCTAATGGGTCTTAAGGTGTCATAAGGGGTTGTAGGAACCATTAATGGGTCTTAGAACCCCTTAAGATACCTTACAACCCCTAAGATGTGCTCTTAGGCTTCGTAATGGGTCATAACATGTCATAAGGGGTCGTAGGACCCATTAATAGGTCCTAAGTCCCCTTACAAAACCTTAGGACCCCTAAGATGTACTCTTAGGCTTCCTAATGGGTCTTAAGGTGTCATAAGGGGTTGTAGGAACCATTAATGGGTCTTAGGACCCCTTAAGACACCTTATGACCCCTAAGATGCACTCTTAGGCTTTTTAATGGGTTGTAACATGTCATAAGGTGTCGTAGAACCCATTGATAGGTCCTAAGACCCCTTAAGACACCTTAGAACCCCTAAGATGTACTTTTAGGCCTCCTAATGGGCCTTAAGGTGTCATAAGGGGTTGTAGGAACCATTAATGGGTCTTAGGACCCTTAAGACACCTTACGACCCCTAAGATGTGCTCTTAGTCTTTGTAATGGGTTGTAACATGTCATAAGGGGTCGTAGGACCCATTAATAGGTCCCAAGTCCCCTTAAGACACCTTACAACCCCTAAGACATACTCTTAGGCTTCCTAATGGGTCTTAAGGTGTCATAAAGGGTTGTAGGACTTATTAATAGATCTTAGGACCCCTAAAGGTGTCATAAGGGGTTGTAGGAACCATTAATGGGTCTGAGGACCCCTTAAGACACCTTGCAACCCCTAAGATGCACTCTTAGGCTTCCTAATGTGTTGTAACATGCCATTAGGGGTCGTAGAACCCATTGATAGGTCCTAAGACCCCTTAAGGCACCCTAGGACCCCTAATATGTACTCTTAGGCTTTCTAATGGGTCTTAAGGTGTCATAAGGGGTTTTAGGAAACATTAATGGGTCTTAGAACCCCTTAAGACACCTTACAACCCCTAAGATGTACTCTTAGGCTTTGTAATGGGTCATAACATATCATAAGGGGTTGTAGGACCCATTAATAGGTCCTAAGTCCCCTTACAACACCTTAGGAACCCTAAGATGTACTATTAGGCTTCCTCATGGGTCTTAAAGTGTCATAAAGGGTTATAGGAACCATTAATGGGTCTTAGGACCCCTTAAGACACCTTATGACCCCTAAGATGCACTCTTAGGCTTTGTAATGGGTCGTAACATGTCATAAGGTGTCGTAGAACCCATTTATAGGTCCTAAGACCCCTTAAAAAACCTTAGGACCCCTAAAATGTACTCTTAGGCTTCCTAAAGGGTCTTAAGGTGTCATAAGGGGTTATAAGGGATTATCGTAAGTATTCATTGAATTAATCTCCTTGTTATGCTTCTATCATTTCAGACCATGTTTTTGCTATTATTACACCTGAAGATAATGACAATGGGAAAAATTATTGTTTGTGTCATTGCGTTGAAGCCAAAAAGAAATTGGATCACTCAGTTACAAATGATGAAGGATTAGAATACCCTACAGGAGTAGTGGTTGTAACTGGTACATTGCTTAGACAGTATTGTATGAAGAACCCTAGGTTGTGGTTGTTTGAGGATTGGGAGACACACAAGAAGATTTTTCATTATTCCAACCTTTTCGTTGCATCAAATGTCCATTTGACCAAATATGGAGGAAAACCACACAATAAAACTCTTTGGAAGGTTTGTGAGTCAGACCACGAGGAAATACTTGAGACAATAAAGGGTAGGGAAGATCTAGCTGGGTCATTGGACTAAAAGTGAATCCAAAATTTTGTAATGTCAAATCTAGTTCAATGATTTGCATATAAAATGTATATTTGTAAAGGAATTAATTCCCTTGAATCCACATTGGGTGGACTGTAAATTGCTCATGCATTACCCCGTATGTATAACAGGAAGTTTGTAAGATTTAATAACAAAATTTCTCTTCTATTTTTTGGGGCAATACCAGAGGTTTTCTCTTCTCAGCTCTTTCCTCCTGGTGCTCCTAATGAGCTGAGTTGTAAACATATTTTTCATCATTAATTAAAAAAAATATGTTTACCCTACAAATTCTAGAAATATATGTTAAGTTTATTGTCATGTTTCATGCTAGCACATTCTTTGTATATATGTATTTACAAAAAAATTATTTAAACTATCAAAATGCACATTTAAATCATTTTAAAATATTGAAAACCACTTGCCATGGCTTCCAACCATCTCTGCCAACAGATCTAGAATTCCGGTTGAATGCTAGGAATGACCCTGTCATGAAGGCAAAGAGGCGAAGAACTTTGTCGACCGCTATGGAGCCAAGTGTCCCTCAAGGTGCACCAGGCAACAAAATTATCGATATTTAGTAGTCCCTTTATCAAATCTCCCAAGGTGGTATCAAAGATCTATCAAGTGATACGAGACCATGTCACAGAGGCCTACAATAACCTATCTTGGTTTTTGGAGATTCACTTATGTTTTCGTTTGCCCACCCAATCTCGGTTGATGCCAAAACTTGCAATGTTGCGCAGTTGATTACTGACACATTACATATCTTGAAAACCACTCATTGTGGCATCAAACTATATTTGCAAAAAAATCAAAAATGCCGGTTCAATGCTAGGAATGACCCTGTCACAGAGGCAAAGAGGCTCGAACGGTGCTGATCTCTATGGAGCCAACTGTGTCTCAAGGTGCACCAGGAAACAAAATTATCAATATTCAGTAGTCTATTTCTTAGATCTCCTAAGGTGCTATCAATGATTTGTCAAGTGATATAGGACCGTGTCACAAAGGCCTACAATAACCTATCTTGGTTTTTGGAGATTCGCTTCCATTTTCATTTGCCAACCCAATCTTGGTTGATGCCAAAACTTGCAATGTTGCACAGTTGATTACTGACACATTGCATATCTTCAAAACCACTTTTTGTGGCATAAAATTTTCTCTACCAAAATCTCTATAATTCTATTTGAATTCTAGGAATGACCTTTTCACAGAGGCAAAGAGGCTCGAATGGCGTCGACCGCTATGGAGCCAAGTGTCCCTCAAGGTGTATCAGGAAATAAATTTTTTGATATTCAGTAGTTTCTTTCTCAGAGCTCCCAAGGGGTATTAACAAGACATCAAGTGCTACAAGACCATGTCATAGAGGCCTACAATAACCTATCTTGGATTTTGGAGATTCACTTCCATTTTCATTTTCCCACCCAATCTCGGTTGATGCCAAAACGTGCAATGTTGCGCAGTTGAATGTTGACACATTACAAATATTTAAAACCGCTCATCATGGATTTGAACCATCTCTACCAACAGCTCCACAATGATGGGTGAATTCTAGGAATGACCCTACCATGGAGGAAAAGAGGCTCAAACATTTCTGACTTCTATGGAGCCAAGTGTCCCTTAAGGTGCACCAGACAACAAAATTGTCGATATTCAGTAGTCTATTTCTCAGAGCTCCCGATGGGAATCAAAAAGAAATCAAGTGCTAAAAGACCATGTCATAGAGGCCTACAATAACCTATCTCAGATTTTAGAGATTTTCTTCCATTTTCATTTTCCCACCCAATCTCGGTTGATGCCAAAACATGCAATGTTGCGCAGTTGAATGATGACAAATTGCATATCTTTAAAACCACTCGTCATGGCTTCAAATCATCTCCACCAAAATATTTGGAATGCTAGGTGAATTCTAGGAATGACCCTGCCATAGAGCCAAAGAGGCTCAAACATTGTCGACTGCTATGGAGCCAAGTGTCCCTCAAGGTGCACCAGGCAACAAAATTGTTGATATTTAGTAGTCCATTTCTCGGAGCTCTTGAGGGGTATTGATGAGAAATCAAGTGATATAGGACCATGTCATGGAGGCTTACAATAACCTATCTCAGATTTTGGAGATTCGCTTCCATTTTCACTTTCCCACCCAATCTCGGTTGATGCAAAAACATGCAATGTTGCGCAGTTAAATGCTGACACATTGCATATCTTGAAAACTACTTGTTGTGGCTTCAAACCATCTCCACCAACAGATTTGAAATTCTGGGTGAATTCTAGGAATGACCCTACCACAGAGGTGAAGAGGCTCAAACATTGCTGACTGCTATGGAGCCAAGTGTGCCTCAAGGTGCACCAGACAATAAAATTGCCGATATTTAGTAGTTTGTTTCTCAGAGCTCCCAAGGGGTATTAAAAAGTGCTATAGGATCATGTCATGGAGGCCTATAATAACCTACCTCATATTTTGGAGATTCAATTCCATTTTAATTTTCCCACCCAATCTCGGTTGATGCCAAAACGTGCAATGTTGCACAATTGAATGCTGACACATTGTATATCTTGAAAATCGCTCATTGTGGCTTCAAACTGTCTCTGCCAATAGCTTTGGAATGCTAGGTGAATGCTAGGAATGACCCTTCCATGGAGGAAAAAAGGCTCGAACGTTGCCGACTGCTATGGATCCAAGTGTCCCTCAAGGTGCACCAGGCAACAAAATTGCTGATATTTAGTAGTCCACTTCTTAGAGCTCCTGATGGGTATTGACAAGCCATCAAGTGATAAAGGACGTGGTCACGAAGGCCTATGATAACCTATCTCATATTTTAGAGATTCACTTCCATTTTCATTTTCCCACCCAATCTCGGTTGATGCCAAAACATGCAATGTTGTGTAGTTGAATGCTGACACATTGCATATCTTGAAAACCATTCATCCTGATATTGAACCATCTCTGCTAACACATTCAATTTGACGTGTAAATGCCAAGAATAAACTTTTTATGCTTCACAACTCATTCAAACATTTGGGACCACAATGTACGGGTGCATCTCTTAACGTTCTTGTAGTGCCCTAAATAGGTCCAGGTGGTCAAAATGCTCTAATAGGACAAAAATTGGGTAGGATTGATATATTTTTTTTTATCTTATATGAACTATTATCATTTCATTAAGGTGTTGGAATGACTATTACGAGTCTAGGTTTATGAAATGAAACATGCATATTCTCATTAAGTATGAATTATTCAGTAACAATATACATAGATACAAGTGCAAGAATAAATATACGATAAGCAATTTACAAAGCATAAGACATCCATATAAACATAAATTAGTTACATCAGTACACATGATATATTCGTAGAGCATGAAGAAAAATATCTATGTCCAATAATGTCATAGATCAAATATGTCTAATAATGTTAAATTGGCATCGTGAAAGCCAAATGGATATAGAACATGCCACTTATATAATATACAAAAATATGTCCAGTAATGCCATATTGGTGTACAATGATTATCCCTAATATAGTCATTTCCCAGAAGGGGAAGAAAAAAAATCCTAGGCTACCTTCAATCGTCGTGTTGATGGAGATGCAGTACTCTTGCAAGTACGCTCACTAGTCCTCCTGTCTAGACTCTTCTGCAGCCCGAGCTGATAAAATAAAAAGTATAAACATCAATAGCTAATATACATAGAAATTTAATTATAGGATGACATAAAATAGAGTATTTTCTTACCGCTAACAAATAGTCGCTATGTACATCTACCGAAGGGGCATGCTGACTATCTGGAGTAATGAGTCCCTACAACAATGATCAAAATAATATTTAAAATACATACATTAATATATTAAAAATTCAATATAAACTATTAAAATAACAATTCTAATTAAGTTATCTCTTTCATACCTCAGTCAATGCGTCAGAATTAGCTATAGCTGTAGCTACACCACGATTCAAACTATCATGAACAAAAGGAGGAGTCTCCACTGTCATTAACTGAAAATGAAACAACAAGAGTATTATGTAGTTATCAAGAATACATATAATATTTTACAACCCCACTAATTAATAAATGATACCTCTGTGAACGTGCCACCACATCCTTCAGTGTGCGGTGTCAATGTTGTAGCTCCAACATCAAACTAGTGCACATGTATGGTAATTTATAAGACAACCATTAATATAAGAACAAACCACTGACTTGTTAATTATAATGCATTATTAAATATATACCTGTGGACTACATGATGTCATCACAAAGGAAGGTGAAGGAATGTGATCATTGTCATGACAACTTTGCCTCTAGATTTTGATCATAATTTTGTTGGAGATTTACTACTGGCAGCTAGTTGATTGTATGTTTGTCATTGATGACAAAATATAATATACAATAGTGTTCTGTATGTACTTATCAAAATGATGGTATCAAGCCTTGTGTGGTTTATTCATGTTTTTGACATGATTTTTATGTTTTGTTCATACACACAGACTCAGATATGAAGTTTCAGTTGTGTTGTGTAATTCTGTTATATGGCAGTTACAGTTTCTAGAGTTTGTCTGTACAGAGCCAACATATTGCATTGGTTCTTGAGTTGCGCCTATCTTTGGGATATGCATGTGTATATTCAAGTTTATTTATGAGTTTATGATAGTTATTTAAAGGCACCAAACATGTTTCAACAAGATTGCAAAGTTAGAGTTAATTTGGTAACGCCGACTTAGTGAAGCGTCGCGTCTATTCAGTTTATATTGCGCGATTGTGATTATGCTTGCGTGATTAGTAAAGCCAACAAGGATGTTATGAAGAGTTTTCTAATAGGTCCCTTGATCTTATACTTTGAGTAAGATACTTATAGCAAGTCATTTGTGGAATGCTAAGTGTGAATGATAAGAAAAGATACAGGAAGGTGCAGAGTAGAATATCAGTTGAGTTTCATTCATCAAGGATCTATGTGAAGAAGAAGTGAAAGATTATAATACACTGGAACTGATCAAGACATCAGGTCTACTCTATAGTTCATCATCAGATATAGTACATATCTATTCTTTAGAAGGTTGTAGCCTTCACCATTAAAGTAGTGAGCTTTTGGATAGTGAGTCCTCACCCTTAACCAGGTTATTTGTAAAAGACACCTAACAGGGTTAGACCCTTAACCAGGTCACTATACTTTTTTGAATTGTAAAGAACAACTCCTAATAGGGTTGCAAGATCTTCTAATAGGGATTATTATAAACAAGTATAGTTCATTGTGGGTGTTAATTCTCACCGGGGTTTTTACCATTTGGTTTTCCCATAACCAAATTGTGGTGTTGTCTATTGTATTTACGTTATTGTATTTTGAAGTTAATAAGAAAAAAGAATCTAATTGCCTGATAACTGATTCACCCCCCCTCTTAGTTATGCTTTGGGACTATTCTAACAATTGGTATTAGAGCCAAGTGCCTTGAAGAAGAAGCCTAATAGCTTAAGGTAGATTAGATGTCTTACTTCAAAAAAGAGAGCCCCAAGTTTGATGGAGAAAATTATCTAGATTTGAAGAACAAAATGATAACACATCTACAATGTGTTGATTTTGACATCTTTGAGATAGCCACACAAGAAGTTGTTATTCCCTCTTTAAAAGACCTATCAAGAGATGATCCTACTAGTAAACAAAAGGATACATTCACAGCTAATGTAGTTTCCAAAGAAGCCCTTATAAGTGCACTATCTGACAGTGAATTTTCTGAGATCAAGAAATTAGACAAGGCATATAGAATATGGAAGTATTTAGAAGACATGTTTGAAGGAGATGTTCAAGCAAATAACGCATGCAGGAATACATGGAAAAAGAAATACAACAGTCTTGAGATGTTACCTAAAGAGAACATTAGAGCCTACAATCAAAGGATAAATGAAGCAGTCTCTAGAATTAGAAACAATGGTGGAGAAATATCAGAAGAAGATATAATGGACAAGCTATTGACTACTTTAACATCAGACTATGAGAACAAGATCACTATTCTAGAGGAAACCATGCAATTTTTATAAGACTTCAAGAGAGAGACTTTTATTAGTAAAATCTCTGCATTTGAGATATCAAGATTGAAGACTGAACCAAAAGGTGAAATATCCTTCAAAGCTTTAGTTCATGGTAAGAAATCTCACATCTGTAGCAATAATGAGAAAGAAGTTGATGAAGAACTAGAAGAAATCATAGCCATGATTGCCAAAAGAGAAAATAAAGGCAAAGGAAAATATGAAGGACAACTTCCATTCAAATGTTTTTCATGCAACAAGATCGGTCACTTTATATCCAAGTGTCCTACAAGAGTAAAGAAATTCAAATCTGATTATAAACCTAAATACAGGAAGGAATGCTATCATGTTGAAGAAGGTGTAACTGATGAAGATTCAAGAGAAGATGAAATTGGATTCGTTGCCCTTAAAGACATGGAAAATTTGATTGAGCATATGGACATTGAAGATAAAAAGGAAACATAGGAGTTAGCCCTAATTTCCAAAGCAGACATCAAAATTGGTTGGATCATTGACAGCGGATGATCTCATCACATGACAGGTGATAAAGACAAATTTGTTCATCTAGACAAGTACAAAGGTGGTATGGTTAGATTTGGAGATAACATTCCTAAACCTATCATAGGCAGAGGATCCATCACCCTGGATCAAAAGAACAAGATAGATGATGTTCTGTATGTTCATGGATTACATCACAATTTACTAAATGTTGGACAACTACTTGAAAAAGGTTATCATTTGGAATTCAAAGAAAAAAAATGCATTATTAACAAAAAAGAAGGAGACATGATTACATCAGGCTCCAAAACAAAAGGTAATGTTTTCCATCTCAATTCAGATGTAAGTTGTTTTGTTGAAAAAGTGGATGACAGTTGGTGATGGCACAAGAGACTCTGTCATATCATTTTTGATAATATAGTAAAGATAAGAAATGTCAAGCCAGTTAGAGATCTTACAAGTATTGCAAGACCACCTGACACAATATGCAGGGAATGTTTATGGGAAAGCATGTAAGGAATTTTTTCAGAAGAAAGCAGAACTCAGCTGAAAACAAGTTAGACCTAGTGCATACCAATTTATGCGGTCCTACTCAAACTAGGTCATATTATGGAGAAAGGTATTTCATTTTGTTTGTTGATGATTTTTCAAGAATGATGTGGGTTTCATTCTTAAAGGAGAAGTATGAAGCCTTTGAGAAGTTCAAAATAATCATAGCCAAAGTGGAGAATGAATCTGGATTAAAACTAAAGTGTCCGAGATCAGATAGAGGAGAATTAACCTCTGACCAGTTTTATGACTATTGTGAAGAACATGGAATTAAAAGATAGTTGAGTGCACCCATAACCCCACAGTAGAATGGGATAGTAGAAAGAAGGAACATGATCATACTTGATACATCATGCACTATGATGATTGAAGGAAAAGTTGCGCACACCTATTGGAGAGATGCAGTTAATACAGAAGTATATACTATCAACAGAACACAACTAAGGCTAGGTGTGGATAAGACACCTTATGAAATTTGGTTTGGTAATGTACCTACAGTAAAATACTTTAGAATATTTGGTAGCAAGTGCTACATTTAGAGAGATGATGGTGTTGGTAAGTTTGATGCTAGAAGAAATGAAGGTATTTTCCTTGTTTACTCTACTAAAAGAAAAGCATACAGATGTTTTAATTTGAGATTAAAGAAGATAATTGAAAGTACTCATGTAAAGATTGATGAGAAGTTCATGGTTCAAGAAAGGTATTATGAATATGCACCTATGATTGAGGATGAACCTAGGCCTAGTAGTAAATACACTGTTATTGAAGAAATGTTTGATTGCATTGATGTTTCATGTAATGAACCTGAATCAAGCAAAGAAGTATCATAGATTACAGATGAGGATGTTACACCAAAAGTTTCAAAGTTCACATCTAGGTATCATTCAAAGGATGATATCATTGGAGATCAGAGAAGCAGTGTTTTGATTAGATCAAAAGCAAAAAATTTAATAGTGGATGAAGAGGTATGTCTACTTTCACAGATTGAACCTTTAAATGTTGAAGATGCTTGCAAGGATTCTAATTGGCAGAAAGAAATGGAAGAAGAACTAGATCAAATAACAAAAAATGATACATGGGAATTGGTCCCTAGACCCAGTGACAAAAATGTGATTGGAACAAAGTGGGTATTCAGGAACAAGATGAATGAAGATGGTACAGTGGTCAGAAATAAAGAAAGAATAGTGTGTAAAGGATATGCACAGAGGGAAGGGATAGATTACACTGACACATTTTCCCCTATGAGCAGACTGGAAGCCATAAATTTATTCTTGGCTTATGCAACATTCAAGGATTTTAAAGTATATCAAATGGATGTTAAATAAGCTTTTCTAAATGGTGACTTGAAGGAAGAAGTATACATAGAACAGCCTGAAGGATTCAATCTATCAGATAAGCCAGATATGGTATGGAAATTGAAGAAAGCACTCTATGGACTTAAACAGGCCCCAAGAGCTTGGTATGAGAGGCTAGATGGTTATCTTACCAGGATTGGATTTAAGAAATGAGCAACAAATTATAACCTATTCATAAGAGAGACACCTGATGGACTACTACTTGTTTCCATATTTGTTGATGACATTATCTTTGGAGGTAACGACAAGCTTAGTTCAAAATTTGCAAAAGAAATGCAGAATGAATTTGAAATGAGCATGATTGGTCCTATAAAATATTTTTTGGGATTAAATGTAAAATAGATAGATAAAGGAATATTCATAAATCAGTCCAAAAATGTGAGGGAAATATTGAAGACTGTAAGCCAGTATGCACTCCTATGATAACTGGAAGCAAGCTTTCTAAAGAAGATGATTCTGAAACAGTTGACAAGAAATTATATAAGTCTATGATTGAAAAACTTATATATATTACTCAATCTAGACCAGACATATCTAATGCAGTTGGAATTGTTGGTAGATTTTCAACTGAACCAAAATAGAATCACCTAATGGAAATAAAGGGAATATTCAGATATCTAAAGGGAACTATAGACTATGGTTTATGGTATCCTAAATCAGAGAATGTACAACTTCATGTGTATATAGATGCAGATTGGGCAGGTTGTCTTGATGGTAGGAAGAGTTCTTCTGGAGGAGCAGTATTTCTTAGAGATAGCTTGGTTTCTTAGGTAAGCAAGAAGCAAAATTGTATCTCTCAGTCAACAGCAGAAGCTGAATATGTTGCAGTAGCATTGAATTGTTCAACAATGGTTTGGATCAGACAGATGGTTAAAGATTTTGGTATATAGGTTGACTATCCTATTGTTATTCATTGTGATAACACTAGTACTATCAACATGTCCAAGAACCCTGTGATGCACACAACGACAAAGAACATTGAAATTAAATACCATTTTCTTATAGAAAAAGTTACAGATAATGAAGTAAAATTGGACTATATGAGCACCAAAGAACAGTTGGAAAATATTTTCACAAATCCTTTATCAAAAGATACTTTTGAGTATCTCAGAGAGAAGTTGGGAGTAATTCCCTCTCCTGAGTCTAATTAGAAAAAGAAACAAGAACATCAGTCATTAAGTGACTGATGAATGGTTGACTACTCTACTTTTGGAGTAGTACCCATGCTTAATTGTTTATGGTGCCCTTTGCCATTGATGTCAAAGGGGGAGTATATAGTAAGGGGAAGCATACACTCTGGGGGAGTATAAACATAGACAGAGGAGCTGTAGTAGTTTAGAGAAATATTTGATGAGGATATTGAGAAGATTGTGCTGAAGATGTTTTTAATATCATATGTTGCCATCAATGTCAAAGGGAGAGATTGTTGGAGATTTACTTCTGGCAGCTAGTTGATTGTATGTTTTTCATTGATGACAACATATAATATATAATAGTGTTTTGTATGTACTTATCAGAATGATGGTATCAAGCCTTGCATGGTTATATTCATTTTTTTGACATGATGTTTATGTTTTGTTCATACACGCAGACTTAGATATGAAGTTTTAGTTGTGTTGTGTAATTCTATTATGTGGTAGTTATAGTTTCTAGAGTTTGTCTGTACAGAGCTGACGTATTCCATTGGTTCTTGAGTTGTGCCTATCTTTAGGATATGCATGTGTAAATTCAATTTTAGTTATAAGTTGATGATAGTTATCTAAAGGTGCCAAACGTGTTTCAACAAGATTGCAAAGTTAGAGTTAATCTGGTAAGGCCGACTTAGTGAAGTGTCACGTCTATTTAGTTTATATTGCATGGTTGTAATTATGCTTGTGTGATTAGTAAAGTTGACAAGGATGTTATGAAGAGTTGTCTAATAGGTCCCTTGATCTTATACTCTGAGGAATATAGTTATAGCAAGTCATTTGTGGAATGCTAAGTGTGAATGATAAGAAAAGATATAGGAAGGTGTAGAGAAGAATATCAGTTGAGTTTCATTCATCAAGGATCTATGTGAAGAAAAAGTGAAAGATTACAATACACTAGAACTGATCAAGATAGCAGGTCTACTCTATAATTCATCATAAGATATAGTGCATATCTATTCTTCAGAAGGTTGTAGCCTTCACCATTAAAGCAGTGAGCTTTTGGATAGTGAGTCCTCACCCTTAATCAGGTTATTTGTAAAAGACTCCTAATAGGGTCAGACCCTTAACCTGGTCACTATACTTATTGCATTGTAAAGAAAAAATCCTAACAGGGTTGCAAGATCTTCTAACAGGGATTATTATAAACAAGTATAGTTCATTGTGGGTGTTAATTCCCACCGGGGTTTTTACCATTTGGTTTCCCTGTAACCAAATTGTGGTGTTGTCTATTGTGTTATCTGAATGTGCATTTATTTTATTGTATTCTAAAGTTAATAAGAAAAAATAATCTAATTGGCTGATAACTGATTCACCCCCCCTCTCAGTTATCTTTTGGGACTATTCTAAAAAATTTGTCTACTAATTTAGTTATTCATTTATTTATTAATTAAATATAATCAATTAAATCAAATTAACATGCAAATAAACATACCTCAACAAAATGTGAATGAGGCCCTTCGCTATCTACAGGTCAACATCGATGGCCCAATAGTGAACTAATGTACATGCACAATAAGCTAGGAGACAAACATCCATATAATTATATAATAATCAAATGTATACTTTAAAAAATGTTTTATTCGATACATACTTGTGGAGTTGATGTGGTAGTGTATAAAGGGTCTGGGTGATCATTCCCACTACCAATGACACTCGCTCCCTGAATTTTCATCATAAACAATAGATACTAATTTAATTAAATTCATTCATTTAAAAATGAAATATGATCAAATAAATTTAATGAACTTGCAAATATTTACCTGTGTATCAATGC
>MU225505.1:714139-735682 GCA_018584345.1 Thuja plicata | reverse complement strand
CATGTACATATATTCACAAATTATGGATGGCTAGGTAATTTATTTTATTTTCCTTGAAAGCTAGGTTGGTATCCAAATCTAATATGGAGATTAGAACAGAGGTAGGTTAATACTTAAAATGCAAAATGCATAAGTTACTAACATTGACAGGTTATTGAATCTTAATAAGAATGAAGTACCAATACATAACAATTATAGTCAACTCAAAGAGGTAATTACTCCTTATCCTTTTATTTAATTTTCTTATTAATATTCATCAGCCCTATGAATTTAGATTTAAAAAATGTGTTTTTTTGATATTAGCTGATCCCTGGATGTGGAGGTTTGTTTGTCTGGTTTTTAGGCAGGACTAACCAAGCAAGGCTCAAGTCCTAATCATGACAAAGTAGGAAGATCAGAGATTTTGTCTTAACAACATTACTGGCTTAATCATTGTTTAATAATCAATGTATAACCTTTAGATATTTATTTTAAAAAAATCATATCTCGATAAGTATCAAGCCATAGGTATGCCGACGAAAACTATGTATTTAACAAATCTCATCTTTGTACGAGTCGTGGGTATGACGATGTTATTTATGTATATGGACAGGACCTTTGGTCTCGGGCAAGGCTAGAGGTTTTCTCAACCCTGCTCTTTCCTACCAGCGCCTGCAGTGAGCGGGGTCACACTATAAAATAATTATTTATATTAATTAAAAACTCTTCAGGGCTTCGGCCTTTTACCGATCAAAAAATAAAAAACAAAAACAAATATTCCTAATAAATTTACTAACTTTAAAAGTAATTTAAAAACAAATATTTTAATAAATTTTATAAGATATCTTAATGTTTTGTAACATTTCTACTACGGTTTCTAATGTTTTGTAAATATTTTCTAAAATTTGCTAACATTCTACTATGGTTTTCTATCATTTTCTAACATTTTCTAACATTTTCTAACATACTAAGTTACAATTTTTAATAACATTTGCTAACATTCTAATTACGGTTTTCTAATGTTTTCTAATGTATACTAAGTTATAATTTTCTAATATTTTCTAATGTTTTATAATATTTTCTAATGTTTGTTAAGTTACAATTTTCTAATATTTTCTAATGTATACTAAGTTACAATTTTCTAATATATACGAAGTTACAATTTGCTAATATTTTCTAATGTATAATAAGTTACAATTTTCTAACATTTATAATACGGGTTTTTAATGTTTTCTAATATTTTCTAACATTCTACTATGATTTTCTAATTGTTACCCCTAATTTTTGACTCATACCCTACGTTTTATCATTACCTAAAATTAGGAGTCTGATGTCGTAGAAGTAAAAAGTCTGCAAATATTTTTCAGCCTAGTTTACATTTTCCCCTTGTTGGTTGAACTTGAATCTTGAACTTGTCTAGTTCAAGGTTCAAGGTTCAAATGTCTCCTTGCGGTGGGTTTCATTTTTCTTTGCTTTTATGTAAAACTTTGAGCGGCGCAGTTTGCAAAATCCACTCTCCCGTTGAACATTGAATCTTGAACTTGTCTAGTTCAAGGTGTTAGAGTAATAGTCTCTTGGGTTATTAATTAAATCATTATGATCTAATTAATAACTCACTTATTCACTCTAGTTGCTTAAGCCAACCTTAGGGTTTCCCTTTTAGGGTTTCTTGATTCCTTTTATAAGGATTCACCTCTTTGTATTTCATAAGGTTTTTACACAACACATTGTATCATCTTGAAATATATTGTTAATAATATATTGTTTTCAAGTGCATATGATGTCTCTGGCTTTCTGGCCTCCATAGAGTTTTCTTCTTCTGTTCTTTACTTCTTCCATGTGACAGGGTTATGTATGTAGGTGTTCTTGGGAGATTAGGTTACTACCTATTCTAACATGGTATCAGAGCCATCTCGCTGCTCGCTGTTCATGTTTTATTGAAGTGTTTTAGAAGCTGGAGGTTTTTCTAGTTTTTTTAGAGTTTTTATGTGGATTTAGAAGTGGGCTTTGTTTCTGGTCACTTTGGGCTCAAACAGACATCTCCATTGAGCTCAGAGCACCCAAAAACCCTAGAATCTATATAAAACTTATCCATTTTGGACAAATTAGCTCTGAGGCAAAAAATTTTTGGTTTCCAATACCGTACAGGCACGAAAACTGAGAAAAAAACAAAAAAAACATCATTTTTAAATTTTTTTGGGGTGTTTGAAAATGGAGCCAATGCGTTTGCCTAGGCACTGCAGCTACACCATCGCGGCCCAGCTAGCGCCCAGCCAGCGCTAGCTACGCCTCCCACTGGCACTGCGGGCTATGCTGGCTCCTCCAGCCCCGCCACTACCTGCGCCTCCACTCCGCCGGCCCCGCCGGCCACGCCTGCTTAGCGGCCCCCTCCGCTCTACTTCGCTGGGCTCCACCGCTCCATGGGCACTCCTCCATGTTGGCTCCACTGCCACCCAGCGGGTCTTTTCACCCCGCGGGCCTATTGCTACCAGCGGTGGTCACATGGGTGACTAGGAGCTCTGCTCCAACCCCCTGCATACGCCCTGTGCCTAGGGGCTAAGGTTTTTTTAGCCCAGGGGCTTACAAATTTTTTTTGGAGCTTTTTGACCCTCCCTCACTATTTTTTCTCCATTTGGAGCATACAGATGTATCTTTATGACTTCTTTATATCATCAAAAAGCTCTTTTCGAGATCTTTCCGATGATGGAGGTTGGGGTTTTGAGCTCTATGATTTTGATAGTGTTTTTTGCTATCAAAGTTTGATGTTTGGTTTTTCCTTCTAGGAGCCATATGTTTCTTATTCAAACTCTATTTTTGGCAAACCAAATATCGTCAGAAAGTTGGTTCAGTGAGTTTTTCAGTTGCAGGGGTGTTTTATCTAGATTCTTCTCTAGGTTATTTCTCCTCTGAGTTTTTCTCTTTTGCACTCTGGTAGATTACTTGAGTTCTATAGGTCCTGGGATCTCTTCTTATGTTCTTTTGGCTCACTCTTCTTTCTAACTTTTGAGCTATGTATGCTTCTCTTTTGTAGCATTCTCTTTTCTATAAATGCACTAAGATAAAGTGCCTGCTTTTGCATATTTGGGATTTTGAGCACCTTGTGTTTGTTTGTACTCGTACTCCATTATAAAGCGTCATGGGGGGTCATGATGTTTTGCATTTTGTGCTCATCCACCTTTGTCAAGTGAGTGTACCTTCCATGACATTAGCCCATGTTGTGTGTCTAGAAGATCATTTCTTCTACTTCAACACCACCCTTTATCCTGTGTTCCTACTTTTGTTGCATTGTTGGTGTTCCCGATTCTTCTTCTTGCAGCTATTTCTGGCATTGCATTTTAGTGTTTCTGTCACCCCTCTCCCTGTTCAGCATTATGGGGGGGTTCACCTGTTGGTTCTATTGCTTTTTTGGTTCGGTTGAGTGATCTACATATTCTATTTTTGTTCCTATCTACTAGGCAGATGCAGTAGCTAGGCACCTATGCATTCTGGTGAGATGGATCATCTACTATATAGACACTCATTCATTCCTACTTTTGGAGGTCACCTCTTCTATTGATTATCTCTTCAGACTTTGTCTTCTCTACCTAGTCATGCACTATTTTAGTGGGGGTTCCAGTTACTTCTGACAGTGTTTGCAGCTTCATACTTCGGAGATGCTTCTTGCTCTTTCTTGTTCCTTTCTTTGGGACTTTCCCTAGATTGGAGGTTTAGTTTCCTTCATCTAGTCCATCTCCTTTTGGGGTAGATTTTTTCCCACTGGGTTTTCCCTATTTCCCTACTTTACAGAGATTTCTTGTATTGGGTACCTGATCATGCCTTGTTGCCGGGACCCTTCTTTCCTGCTTTCTGTAGTAGTCTCCTAGGTTTTTTCTTCTCCCTAAGCTTATCTTAAGGGGGGGTGTTAGAGTAATAGTCTCCTGGGTTATTAATTAAATCATTATGATCTAATTACTAACTCACCTATTCACTCTAATTTCTTAAGCTAACCTTAGGGTTTCTCTTTTAGGGTTTCATGATTTCTTTTATAAGGATTCACCTCTTTGTATGTCATAATATTTTTACACAATGCATTGTATCATCTTGAAATATATTGTTAATAATATTTTGTTTTCAAGTGCATATGGTGTCTCTGGCTTTTTGACTTCTATAGAGTTTTCTTTTTCTATTCTTTACTTCTTCCATGTGATAGGGTTATGCATGCAGGTGTTCTTGGGAGATTAGGTTACTACCTATTCTAACACAAGGTTCAAGGTTCAATTGGGGGCTTCATCTTGAAAAAGGTGTAGTAAAGTCTAAGTTTTTGCCTCTCACATGATTTTTATAAACACACCAAAGGGAAGTAATGTTTTATTACCCATTGAACTTAATTTGTGAACTAAGCTATATCAAGGTTCATAGTTCAACCGAAGCTTGCATGTTGAATAGATGAAAGGACAACGGTGACGTGAGCAAAGTAAAAGCTGGTGGGTGATGAATTTATCTGTGCATGTTTGAGATATAATCATTATTAGATATGACATTTATATGTCATTTCAATCATTTAAGGGGTGCAATACATAATGATCGTATCAGGCAAAAATCTTGTCACATTTAATTAAGAGCCTGCATTGTCATTTAATGCAAAGCCTTCACATTTTGTGGGAAATCAGTTATAAAATAAGATTGTGTGCTATCAGTCTTCTGGTGAAGATTTTCTGGTGGAATTGAATTGGTGGAGCAGTAGAAGGTATACTCTCATCTTGAGAATCTTAGAGTGTGCGGAATCTCTAGGTCCTTCTAAGTCTAAAAATACAAAGGCTGCTGAATCTAAAGTTAAAAAGTAGAGGTCTCCTCACCCTATCCCACCCAAGAGGACTTCCAAAAGAAAGGCTCTCAAAGGAGAAGTCAAGCCAGTCTGAGAAAAAAAAGTGATCAATCTCAAGGAGATGGATACTGTGATGGCTGATAAGGACTCACAAGGCTCTATATAAGAAGAAGCTATTGCAACAGGAGATAACTAGCAAGGAGTCAAGGATTCTTCAATTTCTATGCCCACTAGTCCAACACAAGCAATGGTAGATTATAAAAAGTCACCAGTTCCCACTTTGAAATGGTTGGAAACATCCATCAGCAGGAAAAGGAATGTCCTACCAATAACACTACCTATTGAGGACATGGTAAGAAAATGTCTGGGTTCTTCAGAGAAACCAAAAAGGATCAAGCTGGAATCCAGGGTGGACATTGATGAAAAACAAGGCACTGGTATGCAGAGTGTGCAGTTCCAAAGAATGGAAAGGAACTCGCTGAAGCTACTACATGTGACTTCACAGTCGAGAAAATAGATCTTGGATATGCAACCAGAGTGGCTGATGTGAAACACTTGGAGAAATCTACAAATAAAATCATACACAGGTCTTTTAAAGATGAAAAAGATAAAAATGAGATGAAAGCGACAATCAAAAAGATGGCTGAATTCATTCAAGATGTTCAAGATCCTAATCCAATCTCTTTGAATATATATTCACAATAATTTGATCCACATTCACCAGAGGTTAGGAAAACCCTAGATCAAATTCAGAAGAATAAACTGATTGTGGATGCCTACAGTAAATGGATAAAAGCCATGATACAAAAGGGAAGTAATTATATCAATCAGCTAATTAAGACTCATGGAATTGTTAGCTCAATTATTGCAAAAATTCTAGTGGAATTAGGAAACTGGGAAAAATAAAAATAAGAAATGGCTAAAACTAACCAATCAGCTCTACGAGATAGAGAAATATGGCGTGAGTAAATTTCTAACTGAGAAAACTGTTCCAGGATTGGATGAATATACTTTGTACGTCTCCATCAAGAGTATAGAGTAGAGGAATTCTATTATTAAATCTAGCCATGATAGGACCACCTATATTTTTATTGAATCAAAAGGGTTGATGGACACTATGCAAAAAGACATCAATTTTTTGAATGTTTCACTCATAAAAGAGGGCACTCAAAGTGTCAAAGGAGCAGATGAGTTACTACTGGAATTTGAGTGTGAAATTACAATCATCAGAGACACTAAATATATTACCCTAGATGAATTCATAGCCCTTGCCAATATGGAAGTGATGCTAGTGGTATGTACTGATCACCTTGGGCACATATATAGAAAATCACCCAGGTCCGCAAAGACAAGAAGTTTCTGAAGTAGATGGTAATTCATATTACCTTGCCACATCAAGCCACGATCAACAGCGTTGCAAAGGCGCACAAAGAATGGAGGAATTCCCATGTTGTTGACACCTTGTAGGACCAATCAAAGGGGTCCAATGTGTCCACCACTTCATGATCATGCTTTGCAAATCACGAAGTAGTGTTAGTTTTTCCTAAGTTTATGTTTACTTTGAAGTTGGGCAATTTTTGTAAAAATTGTTATACTGAATCTCATAGAGTGTATCTCGGGATGTCGGTTCCTATTTTCTAATCTACTGGTGGCTATTTATAGCTGGGATAATCTATATTTGGATGATGGTAATTTTGGTTAAGCTAGGCCTAAGACTTAATAGTTTTTAGTATCTTTCAGTTAGTTGGTTAATCGAGAAGGAAACTTGGAAGTATATTTTTGATATGAATAGAACAAAAATTTATGCTTTGCGAATCTGTTGGGATATTTCTTGATTATCAGAAATCTATTTTCAAGTGGATTTTTCTGTAGTTTTTTTAGCATATTTTGTTTTCAGAAACTAGTTTACAGAGTTGAAGTCTGTGAGCTTCATTTGATACTAAAATATCTATCTTTCATTTGGTTTTCCTGGCATGTTGATGTATGGAATTCTGCAAAAACCTTATTCACTTTCTGGTTAAAAGTGTATGTGTTTGCAAAAGCAATGTATGATTGTCAAGATTCATTAAAAATCAAATAGGGAGCTATATCTTACTTCAAAGAATTATAAGTTTAAATATTATAATTCAACTGTTAGTTTGAAGATTGCTATTTTTCATGGGCTTAGAGAAAGTGATTAATACTTTATAGAAAGATAAATCTATATGCTAACAGATTTTTGGCGACTCTACTGGGGAGTCGATACAAAAGTATCAGTAGTCATTCCCTTTAAATGAAGCAACCATGGTGTTTCCTGCTCTCATAATTCCTGGTCAGGAAGAAGTTCCCCTAGTTATTCAACCTAACCTATAGTTTTTAAATACCCAGGAAGACATAATCTCTGATATTCATTCAGTAGCCTGGATTGTAAGAAAAAGTGACAGATATTATCAACAAGATCGCTTGATGTTAGAAGAGGAAGAAGAAATTGGTGAATGGTTGAGAGGTCTTCCCATTTTCCAAGAAGCCATCATAGTAGATAGAGGTGTGCAGAGACCTTAGACTTCTTTACAAATCTAGATTATCGACCTTTTACTAGGTCCCAAGCAAGGGAAGGTATTTTTGATATTTTTTTCCAAGAACTTCAAAACCTTCAGTTTCCAACTAGTTATACCCCAAAGAAGAAGGCTAAAAGTAGACCTCCTTATCCTAAGAAGTCAAGTCCTAGTATATCCTCATCTTCTCACCAGTGGCAAGACTTGACTCTTTCTGGAATTCAAGCTCCTCCCCTCTAGACAATTTATCCACCCTCAGTCATGGCAAAACCTTGGGGTAATGCTGTTGGACCTCTTATTCTGGCAGGAAATCATTCTCTGCCTAAAGGAGCTAGACAACTTTTTCCCAAATTCTATGGTGATGGGAAAGTCTCTGTCGAAGATCATCTTAATGCATTTAATACAGCCTGTGGAGTTCTGGTTGTTCATCATGAAGACATTACAATTAGATTGTTTGTTCAAACACTTGCTGAATCTACAGCTGACTAGTTCTATCACTTACCCAATGGTTAGATCACAGATTGGGATACTATGAAAACTGCTTTTGAAGCACGCTTTAAAAGCATATTTGATGAACATGATCTTCTTTCCCAGTTAACACAGTTGAAGAAATAAATACATGAGCCCATGAGACAGTTTGTGGCAAAATTTAATAAGATTATACATAAGATTCCTACCCCAAAAAGACCCACTACTGAAAATAGAAAAGATTTCTTTATGAATGCCATGCCCCCAGATGTTGGTTTCCATTTAAGATGAGCAAGGGTAGTTGATTTAGATGCATCTTAGACTATGGTTGTTGAACTAGAAGATCTTATCACAGGTGGCAAGTGGAGGAAAGATGTCCAGCAACCAAATTCTCAGAGTGCCATTTCCTCTGATCCCCTATTACAAAGATTAGTGAACGATGTAATTACTGTGAAGAGGCAATTCCCCAAGGGAAATGCGAATTTACCTCAACCATACAAATATATCCCTAGAGGAAACCTTGACCAAGCTAGTCCTAGTCACATATATCTAGGACAGTCATAGAATGAACAAAGGGCTAGAGGTTACCCCTAAAAGAGAAAATATGTGTACCTTTCACCTCACTGATGAGCATGATGGCATGACTTGTCCTGAGATGGTAAGATCAATGCAAATGCATGTTAATAAAGAATTAGTTGATGATCCATCTGAAAATGCAAAAATTTCTTCATTACCTGGCAGCTCTGGAAATTATTTTATGGAATACAAGTCAGACTTTGAAAGAGGAGGTAGTATTTTGGTAACTCTTGAAGATCCCACATGTTTGATCATGACTAGAAATCAACGCAATTCTCAAGCTAATGACTCTCCTTCAACTTCTCAATGATGGGACAAGGATAAAGGTAAGAATTTTTCCTCAAAGAATTCTTTTTCCAAATTTTCAAATGCTAAAGAGGCTGAAGTTTCTCAAGACTCTTCGTCTGATTCTTCTTTTGACATTGTAAATTTCTGTAAAACCTCAAAAATGTAAGTGTCACCGACTGATTATCTAAAAATGAATCCCAAAGAACTTGATAGGTTGGTCAGTTATGTCAAATCAGGTCAAAATTCATCAAATCCTGCAACCAGTGAAACCACACATGCTATTTTTCTTGAAGAAGTGCAACCCACATTGGCTACCCAGTCCTCTAATATTCAAGCCCTTTTGTCTCTCAAAAACTAGAGCCTTTTTATCTATCACTATTTATTCATGGATTCAAATTGAATAACTACATCATTGACTCTGGAGCATCTGATAATTTAATGCCTGCTTCAGTAGAAAAAGCTCTTGATCTTCCTCTAACAACCACTTTTGGGAGATGTTACTCCATGGATTCTAGGCAAGTGCCTCTAGTAGGAAAGATTATAGATGCTCAAGTGGCCCTAATTGCTCATCCTAGTAAAAAGCTTAAGTTAACCATTCTGGTAGCTGACATCCCCGCCAGTTATGGGATGTTTCTTAGTAGAACTTTTTGTAGAGATCTTGGGGGAGAAATCAAATTGGATTGGTCACAAGCGACAATCCCTATTGGTAACCAAAATATTTTCTTGAAACCTGAAGGAAAATCTAAGTACACTATTTTTCCATCAGAAGATCCCAAATCTCAGATCTTGTACCATGAATGTGAATTTGGAAATTATATGATGTCATCAGATGTGAACTCGGAGAGGGTTGATAATGAGGAATCAGATTCTTTGTGTTCTTTAGAGTTTGATGGTAGTTGTGCCTCACTGGGCTCTGGAGTAGGGGCTGTTCTTATATCACCACAAGGAGATATTTTTCCTTACTCCTTCAAGTTGGAGTTTGGTAACACTAATAATACTGCCGAGTATGAAGCCCTTCTACTTGGTCTTGAGGAAGCTAAAAAGAAAGGAATAAATATGCTGAAAGCCAAAGGAGATGCAGAAATGATAGTGAGACAAGTAAGAGGAAGGTACTGAGTAAAAAATGAGAGACTAAAACATTATAGAAACCATGTGTGGGATTAAATTGAAGGATTTGAGGCCTTTTCTATTGAAGCTATCCCTAGAAACCTCAATAGTAGGGCTGATTCTTTGGCAATATCAACGTCTTTGTTGCTTCCCATCAAGATTTCAAAGAAAAAATTTATAAAATTGAGATGGTATACAAACCTAAGGTGCTTGACAATGCAGAACATTGGCAAGTTTTCCAAGATGATAAGAAGATAGATAAATTATTACAAATGATGGAAGTTTTTAGCACTACCTATTTCGAGGGATCTCATTCAACTTGTGAAGAATTTGGTCCTGATCTGGGTAAGGTTGTTGAAGAAGGAATTGTTCAATTAAAGGGAAATTGCATCCCTAAAGGTTTGGTTTCTCTTGAAAATTTGTTTGACAAATCTGATGCTGTTAGGCAAAAACCAGCATCCCATGAATCTCTTGATGAAAGTGCCTCAGAAAAACTAAATATAGGAGATGAACAAGACCCTAATTTTGTAAACCTAGGAAAATGTTGTACATCTGATGAGAGGAGAAGATTTTTTGATCTACTAAAAGAATATAAGGATGTTTTTGCTTGGTCCTACCAGGATTTGAAGAATTTTAAAGGAGGTAAATTTTAACATCATATCCCTTTAAAGCCAGATGCCACAACATTTAAGCAAAAGTTGAGAAGCTATAACCCTAAAGTGTCTGAAACAATAAAGAAAGAAGTTGAGAAGATGTTGTAAGCTCAGATAATATATCCTATTCATCATTCTACCTGGATAGCCAACATAGTGAAGATGAGGAAAAAGAATGGCGAGATAAGGATTTGTGTGGATTTCAAAAATCTGAACCAGAGTAGTCTAAAAGATAATTACGAACTTCCAGTGATGGACCATATATTGCAAATAGTAGCTGGCACAGAAATGATGTCCATGTTAGATGGGTTTTTTGGTTACAACTAGATCAAAGTGGCTGACAAGGATCAACACACAATGACATTCACCATACGATGGGGTACTTATGCCTATAACCACATGCCATTTGGATTAATTAATGTAGGTGCCACATTCCAATGGGCAATGGAATCTTCTTTCAGCCATCTAATTAAAAAGGTGATTGTCATTTACCTTGATGATTTGACAGTTTTCTCTAAGAGGTAGAAAAACCACCTGAAGGATTTGAGATTTGTTTTACAAAGGTGCAAAGAGCATGGGATCTCATTAAATCCTAAAAAATCAATCTTCTGTGTTTCAAAAGGGAATCTATTAGGTCACATTGTCTAAAAAGATGGGATTAAGATAGATCTTGAGAGAGTAAAAGCTATTCAACAAATAGGTTTGCCTTCTAACCGGACAGGAGTTAAGTCTTTCTTTGGCCAGAAAAACTTTCTTAGGAGGTTCGTTCTAGATTTTGCTGAGACAAATAAACATATGGTGAGTCTCTTAAGTGAAAATAATCCTTTCAAGTGGAGTTCAGAAGATATTTAGGCATTTGATGATGTTAAAAAGACCATAGCATCTGCCCCGATGTTGATCAACCCTGATTATAAAAAAGATTTCATTATCTACTATTACTCTTCAGAGCATACACTGTCTGGGATATTATTGTAGAAAAATGACAAGGGAGAGGAAGTACCAATTGATTTCATGAGCATACCCTTAAGAAAACATGAGCTAAATTATCCTATGGTTGAGAAGCAAGCATATGCAATAGTTAAAGTTGTGAAACATTTCAGATTTTATAACTTGCACTTGCACTCTACTGTGTATGTACCCTCTTCCATAGTCAAAGATGTCCTGACTCAAAAGATAGAGGTGTGAAAAATAGAGCTACTTGGGTGGCAAGAATCCAAGAGTTTGATTTGAATATCAAACTGACTGAGTTAGTACGAGGGTAGGGTCTATGCAAACTGATGGCTCACAGTGTACCTGAAGATGATGTTCCTCTTGCTTTGTTTGTTGGCTTAAGAGAGTCATGGTTTTTAGATGTGGCTTTTTATCTGACATATAGAGATTGTCCAGAGTATCTGAGCCCTAAGGAGAAAATAAACCTCTGACTCAAGGCAACACAGTATGTTATTGTCGATGATATGATATATAAGAAAGGAATTGATGGGTCTTTCTTAAGGTGTGTTGACAAAGAACAATAGGAGAAGTTGCTCACAAAGTTTCATAATGAGGCCTATGGTGGTCACCTCTCATCAACTATGACTACTTTCAAAATTTTAAGAAATTGTTATTATTGGCTAGGGATGTTTGTAGATGCATACAAATGGGTCATTGGTTTTGAAAAGTGCAAACTTTTCAGCGGAAAACCACAATTGGCAGCTCTCCCTCTGAGGCCAGTAGTCATTGAAGAGCCCTTCAAGTAGTGGGGACTGGATTTCATTGGCCCAAACAATCCTCCTTCCAGTGCAAGGCATACATACATCCTGACTGCTATGGATTATTTCACTAAATGGATTGAAGCAGTTCCAGTCAGGAAGATGACATCAGAGGTAGTGTGTGATTTCCTAATTTTTTTTATCTTTGTCATGTTTGGAATTCCTTAGAAATTAGTCACAGACAATGCTACTAATTTATCCTCTTTAGAAATAAAGTTGTTTTTCTATGATAATGGCATCCACCTTTCACATGCATCTGACTATTACCCATAAGGTAACAGTCAGGAAGAATCGAGAAACAAAAGCCTGATATCAATCATGAAGAAATTGGTGAATGATAATGCCAGGGACTGGCATAAGAGATTATATGAGGCCCTCTGGGAAGATCTTACCTCTCCTAAGAGGGTGATTGGAATGACTCCATTTGAGTTTGTGTATGGTGTTGAAGCCCAATTGTTTTTACCTTTAGAACTGGCGGTGACAAAATTATAGAAAGTAATTGAAGGACAAATTTTCCAGGATGGTCTAGAAAAAAGGATTATGTATCTCAATAGGATCTAGGAAGAAAGAGAAGAGATGGTGGACCGTATAGCATTACATCAAGCTAGGGTAAAGAAATTTTTTGATATGTGGGATAGACCAAGAAGTTTCATTGAAGGAGATCAGGTTCTGCTCTGGGATAAGAGGAGAGAACCTAAAGGTGCTTAGTAAATTTGAGTCATTATGGAAAGGGCCCTTTATCATCAACAAATCCATGGGAAGTAATGAATTTGTTCTTGAGCGTCAAGATGGAACTGTTCTACCATTGACCTTTAATGGTCAAGATCTAAAGCTGTACCAAATGTAATTAGTTTTTTCTTGCCTCATTGTATTTTTTCCATCTTTTGGCTTGTTTTCCCTGTTGTGTTTTTCTTTCCTTTCCTTCCTTCTTTTTGTTTTGTCCCATTTTTGTTTTGGGGTCTCTCTTTTTCGATTGACTCCCTAGTCTATGAAACCAAAGCTACTAAGTTCAACTTGCATCCTCAAGATTCATTGTCCCCAGTTGGAGCCATTGTTACCCCTGATTTTTGACTCATTCCCTACATTTTATCATTACCTAAAATCAGGAGTCTGCTGTCCTAGAAGTAAAAAGTCTACAAATATTTTTTAGCCTAGTTTACATTTTCCCCTTGTTGGTTGAACTTGAATCTTGAACTTGTCTATTTCAAGGTTCAAGGTTCAAATTTTTCCTTGCAGTGTGTTTCATTTTTCTTTTCTTTTATGTAAAACTTTGAGTGGAACAGTTTGCAAAATCCACTCTCCCATTGAACATTGAATCTTGAACTTGTCTAGTTCAAGGTTCAAGGTTCAATTGCGGGCTTCATATTGCAAAAGGTGTAGTAAAGTCTAAGTTTTAACCACTCACATGATTTTTATAAACACACCAAAGGGAAGCAATGTTTTATTACCCAGTGAACTTAATTTGTGAATTAAGCTATATCAAGGTTCACAGTTCAATTGAAGCTTGCGTGTTGAATAGGCGAAAGGACAACGGTGATGTGAGCAAAGTAACAACTGGCAGGTGATGATTTTATCCACGTGTGTTTGAGATATAATCATTATTAGATGTGACACTTATATGTCATTTAAATCATTTAAGGGGTGCAATACATAATTATTGCATCAGAAAAAAACTCTTGTCACATTTAATTAAGAGCCCACATTGGCATTTAATGCAAAGCCTTTACATTTTGTGGGAAATCAATTATAAAATAAGAGTGTGTTCTATTAGTCTTCTAGTGAAGTTTTTCTGGTGGAATTGAATTGGTGGAGCAACAGAAGGTATACTCTCATCCTAAGAAGCTTAGAGTGTGCGGAATCTCTAGGTACTTCTAAGTCTAAAAATACAAAGGCTGTTGAATCTAAAGTTAAAAAGGAGAGGAATCCTCGCCCTATTCAACCCAAGAGGACTTCCAAAAGAAAGGCTCTCAAAGGAGAAGTCAAGCCCATCCGAGAAAAAGAGGTGATCAATCTTGAGGAGATGGATACTGTGATGGCCGATAATGACTCACAAGTCTCTATATCAAAAGAAGCTATTTTAGGAGGAGATAACTAGAAAGGAGTCAAGGATCCTGCAATTTATATGCCCACTAGTCTAATGCAAACAATGGCAGATTATCAACAGTCACCAGTTCCCATTTTGAAATGGTTGGAAATGTCCATCAGCAGAAAAATGAATGTCCTACCAATAACACTACCTATTGAGGATATGGTAAGCAAATGTCTGGGTTCTTCAGAGAATCCAAAAAGGATCAAGCTGGAATCCAAGGTGGACATTGATGAAAAAATAGGGCACTGGTATGCAGAGCATGTAGTTCCCAAGAATGATAAGGAACTCTCTAAAGCTACTGCAGATGACTTCATAGTCAAGAATATAGATCTTGGATATGAAACTAGAGCAGCTAATGTGAAACACTTGGGGAAATATACAAAGAAAATCACACATAGGTCTTTTAAAGATGAAAAAGATAAAAATGAGATGAAAGCAACAATAAAAAAGATGGCTGAATTCATTCAAGAAGTTTGGGATCCTAATCCAATCCCTTTGGCTATAGCTTCATAGTTATTTGATCCACATTCACCAGAGGTTAGGAAAACCCTAGATCAAATTCAAAAGAATAAATTGATTGCGGATGCCTACACTAAATGGATCTAAGCCATGATACAAAAGGGAAGTAATTATATCAATCAGCTAATTAAGACTCACGGAATTGTTAACTCAATTGTTGTAGAAATTCTAGTGGAATTAGCAGAGTGGTAAAAAGAAAACAAGAAATGGCTAAAAGTAACCAATCATCTCTACGAGATAGAGAAATATGG
The DNA here is from genome assembly GCA_018584345.1 of Thuja plicata. NCBI lineage: Eukaryota > Viridiplantae > Streptophyta > Pinopsida > Cupressales > Cupressaceae > Thuja > Thuja plicata. Next base: position 720,666 of record MU225505.1, on the reverse strand, counting down.
TGTGAGTAAATTTCTGACTGAGAAACCTATTCCAGGATTGGATGAAGATACTTTTTACGTCTCCATCAAGAGTATAGAGTGGAGGAATTCTATTATTAAATCTGGCCATGATAAGACAACCTATCTATTGAGTGAATCAAAAGGGTTGATGGACACTATGAAAAAAGACCTCAAATGTTTGAATGTTTCACTCATAAAAGAGGGCACTCAAAGTGTCAAAGGAGTAGATGAGTTACTACTAGAATTTGAGCATGAAATTGCAGTCATCAGAGACACTAAATATATTACCCCAGACGAATTCATAGCCCTTGCCAATATGGAAGCAATGCTGGTGGTATGTACTAATCACTTTGAGGCACATATACAAAAAATCACCCAGGTCCGCAAAGACAAGAAGTTTCTGAAGCAGAGAGTAATTCATATTACCTTGCCACATCAAGCCATGATCAATAGTGTTGCAAAGGCACACAAAGAATGGGGAAATTCTCACATTGCTAACACCTTGTAGGACCAATCAAAGGGGTCCAACGTGTCCACCACTCTGTGATCATGCTTTGCGGATCACGAAGTAGTGGTAGTTTTTCCTAAGTTTATGTTTACTTTGAAGTTGGACAATTTTTGTAAAAATAGTTATACTGAATCCTGTAGAGTGTATCTCGTGATGTCAGTTCCTATTTTCTAAGACTGATGGCTATTTATAGCTGAGATAATCTGTATTCAGGTGATGGTAATTTTGGTAAAGCTAGGCCTAAGACTTAATAGTTTTTAGTATCTTTCAGTTAGTTGGTTAATCGAGAAGGAAACTTGGAAGTATATTTTTGATATGAATAGAACAAAAATTTATGCTTTGCAAATCTGTTGGTTTATATTAGCATATTGATCTCTGTTGGGATATTTCTTGATTATTAGAAATCTATTTTCAAGTGGATTTTTTTGTAGTGTGTTTTGTATAGTTTGTTTTCAATAACTAGTTTATGGAGTTGAAGTCTGTGAGCTTCATTTGGTACTGAAATATCTATCTTCCATTCGATTTTCCTGGCATGTTGATGTATGGAATTCTGCAAAAACCTTATTCACTTTCTGGTTGAAAGTGTATGTGTTTGCAAAAGAAATGTATGATTGTCAAGATTCATTGAAAATCAAATAGAGAGTTGTACCTTGTTTTAGAGAATTATAAGTTTAAATATTATAATTCAACTGTTAGTTTGAAGATTGTTGTTTTTCATGGGCTTAGAGAAAGTGATTAATAATTTATAGAAAGACAAATCAGTATGCTAACACTAACATACTACTATAATTTTCTAACATATTCTAAAATTCAACTATCATTTTCTAACATTTCTACAAACTAAATATTATTTAAAAAAATAATTAACTAAAATAAATATAAAACATATAATTTACAATAAAAAATGAGAAAAATGTGTGTACTTGATACTACTAACAATCACAAGAGGTCGAAGAAGCTTGGGAGGTGCTGGCGTCGTACTGGTCATCACTAGTTTGCTCTAAGCCCTGGCACAAAATTTCTAATAGTGAACGGTGAAAATGAAATGGGTAGTAAAAAATTTATACAAATTCTGACAAATAATGGTTTCATGCAAAGGGAGGCTTTGTGCGAAGTACCCTACGTGGGGTACTTCGCGTGAACCTTATTAACCACTTTGCGCGAAGAGGATACTTCGCTCAAAGCCATCAAAAATGAAATTTTTTTTGGAATTCTGAAATCCTTCATCCCAAAAAGTGGGAAACACTATTGTGATTTCACTCTATGTTGTATCTATAATTCTTGGCAATATGACCAAATTTATTGCAATTGAAACATATCACATCAAGATTCCCATACCTTGGATTCACTTGATTTGTCCTTAAACTTCACTGCTTTAGGAAGAGTCCAAGATTGTTTCATTTATAATAGGTTACATTTACTTGGGTCATCTTTGTTCTATATTCACTTGGTCTATGTCCATAGTTTTAACAAGTGTAATAGTAACTAGAAAAATTTATGGCTTCAGGTCTTCTTCTGCACTCATTCACTCTATGACCAAATTTTTTACATGAAAAATATATGTCATTGAAATTTGATTTCCTGATAGGTGTCTTCTTAGGTTATTCATTCTGATTTTACGATGAATTGATCTTCTCACCTGATTTATAACTTTCTCCCTTCTTAAATCCAATTCTTTGTGAATTTACTTTTGGTCTTTGACTCTCAACGTGTGCATCAAGCTTTGCTGAACTAGATTTGAACTTTTCTTTGAATTCATTGGTTGCAAAAATCTCACTCCTAAGAACTTCATTAACCCTTTCAAGTTCTTTCTCATTGTGTCAGGATTCCTCAAGATTGATTTGCAATTATCCAACTTCACAGTTCAATCTATGACATTCCTCAGTTTTTTACTTCAAGGTTTGTTCAATATTTTTTTTCTTCAATTTCCTTAGTCATCTTCAATACCATAGCTTCTATTTCATGTTTTAGATTATCTTTATCTTTTGTGATTTTTTCACATTCATATAATTTTTCTTTCATGTCTTATGAATCATCTTTCTGCTTCAAGTCTTCAACAAGATCTTTCCTCTTATCTATGGATTTGTTCAATTTCTCCTTCAAATTCTCAATGAAACTTTTAGCATCCTTAAGTCTCTTTTCCAACTCCAAGTTATGAGAAATTAATTTGTTAAGATCTTGTAGTGCAATCAAGAGCTCTCTTTGAACACTGCTAGAAACTATCAAATCTTCCATCAAGACCTTCCTCAAGTGGTTAGAATTCTTCCAAGGAGGAAAACTCTAATTTATATTGTTAGGATTGAGGAACACTAAGAGGGTGGGGGGAGGGGGCTGAATCAGTGTTCTAGCACTTTTAACCTTTTTAACTTGATTTCATAACCATAAAGAAAATATAACTGAAATCAAACAACATAAACATAAACAAAGCGTATACAACATCATAACACCATGAATTTTATCGTGGAAACCCAATTAAGGGAAAAACATTGGTGGGGATGGAACCCACAAGTAATTACTTCTATAGAAATAAGTTTACCCTATTAAAGGTTAAGTACATGAGGGGAATGCACATGCATTCAGTATTACAACCTAGAGATCACTGCTCTTAATACAAAAATAAGTATACAACCCTTAGAGGCACACTTCCATACAAAATAATTCCATCTACAAAAGTGAACTAAGAAATAATATCAACTATGCCTATACAGTTCCATTCAAGTATAGTATGTATGATTATCTAATAGTTGAACCTCTAATTAATGATCCATCAAACATATATAGCATATTCTATCATATCCAACCATTGTGTCACAAAATCTAAAAAATACTCGAGTTTATATACTTAATAAAAATGTATAATAAGTTAACTTGTCATCTCCAAGAATAAAACATGTAACGTGTAGAACCTTGATTAAATCAATAATCATATCTTCATGATAACCATGAAAAAAGAATTCATAACATCTATTATGTTATTTATACACATAATTACACTCAAACATATCATGTCATTGATCTGGTAGGATCACTGATCTTTCTAACAAGTAACTGTGACTATTCCTCACACTTCTCTATATACCTGATGCTTATAAATTTATATATTCAACAAACGTCATCATCAACTAATTTGATCATAGATATGGATAGGATATGACATGTAGAAGCTCCTATTAACTTCTCACTTCACAACTCATTCACATCTGTCCATACCGATCCTTTTAATGATTCTTGTATGTTGCTCCTCTTCTTCCATACTTATCTAATTTTGCATTCTGACCTTTCGTAACACTAAAAACTATGAGGTAACCATAAGAGACATACTTATTTGCCATCAATGAAAACATACAAATTATCCAATTTAGTGTGTCTTTCCAACAAGTATTAATAATAGGATTGTTATGTGAAGGATATGGAGGTGGATTACCCATGCTAGTATAGACATGTATAGTGGAGGAGATTTTAGTACTGGCACCAACACCAATACTAACTCCAACACCAACACCAACACCAACACCAACACCAATAGGTCAACACTAGTATTGACATTAACACCAACACAAACACCAATTTTATGGGTAGAAGAAAATACTGTCAAAGTGGTGTTAGAAGAAATAGGAGGTGGCATGGAATACTCCAAGGGAACCTTAGAAATAATAATTCTAGGAAAAGTACCAAAATATTAAAGAAAAAAACAATATTAAGACCTTGTTCCACCTTGTGAATAGATACTCTAGGAAAATAGTGATGACCTTAGCATGGACATTCTCCTTATTGATAAAATTTTCAAAGTCTCTCGATTTCTCCTTGAGAGGATAAATATGATCAAATGAGACTATAATAAAATACTTATGATCTATGAGAGGATGAGACTTAGAAGGGGAATTTGATGGAATGGTACATGTTAGGTCTATTTAATTTTTTTTCCAAGTAAGTGAGTCCTTAGTCTGCAAGCTTCAAAGAGGTCATGTGTAAATTTTGGAAACCCTTATTTTAAGTCTTCAAGTGTAAATCCTATTTTAAACCCTAAGTGTTGAAGCGGTTTCTATTTCTACATTACCTTTTTCATCACTTAAGTTATGTGTCTACCATGTGTTTATTTAAGCGGGGCCATGTTCAATAGTTTTTAAATCTCTAAGCACTTTAATATTTCCTAAGTTTGAGAGTCTGTAAGTATTTTATTTATATTATATCAAGTGTCAGGTAAGTTTGTTTTGATATAATAGTTTGCACATTCCTGTAATAAGAATATGATCGAGATCTATGCTTCAAGGCATTGCACCATGATACCAGATGTATCTAGTAGGACTGGCTATAGTTGAAATGAAAATTAGAAGATCACCGTAGATTCTTTTTGATCTAACGGCTCATGCATTGCCTTACTATGAAAGATAATGAGTAATTAACCTTCAAGGGAATGTGCCATGGTGACACGTGTCCAAGTGGGTCTAGGCATGGTCGTAAAGATGAAGTTAAATAAAGAACAAATCAGATTTGATCTAATAGTGGTCACAATGCCTTATAATAAAGATGTGGATGAAATAACCTTTAAGGGCAAGCACCATCGCGACACATGGAAATCAATGGGCCTATTAGGGTAATAAAGGATTGAATTAATATACGATATCTTGAAAAGCATCTAATGGTTGGTGCTAAACCTCAAGTAAAATATGAAAGGAGGTTAAGTATTAAGGGAACACGCTGTGGTGACGTGTGTCCCACTGAGCAAGTTGAAGACCGCGGTTAGTGGACAGCTAGTTGAGTAAAGATAAGACAAGTTAAAAAAGATCCAATGGATGGCATAAAGCCTTTGATCAAAAGTAATGTTATTTTAACCATTAAGGTATTGCGTGGTTCTGCTATGTGTCTCTATAGGATTAAAGCCACGGGTTATAAAGTTGGATAAAAGAAGTAAAGATCATGAAGATCAGTTAGGTGGTGCTAAGCCTTGAGCATAAAGTGATAGATGTATAACCATTAAGGGAATGCACTATTTTTACGCATGTCCAAGATGATGGGACCCTCTGGCAGCGTAAAGTAAGATAAATTGTAAGCAAGTTTAGAAAGATCTAACGGTGGGCATAAAGCCTCAGATCAAAAGTGTTTGAAATATAATATTTAAGGGAATGCACCATTGTGAAATGTGTCCAAGAAGATGAACATTATGATAGGCTTTCTATGTACCATCCGATGTAAAATTTTTTATCAAGATCAATGGTTATGTTTCAAAGTGCTAAAGTAACACTAGTGAACTATTAACCGTGAGTTTTCGAACTCAGATGAAGTAATGGCGAACGTGTGTTTCTCACCAGTAAAAATATAATGTTTAGATGTGATGGGATTGTTATTTGATCGATCATTCAAGACTTTTTTGGCATAATTTTTAGAATTGTAGAGCGGAACAAATTTGCAGTAGTCGCATTCAGATTTTTGAGTCATCTGCAGAATGGGTAATCTTATGATGCAAGTGTTCTGAGTTCTAAAATTTGAAGAAATATTAGGGCTTGTAGTAACAGGATTCTATTATCAAAATCGTTGAATTATAAGACTTGTAAAACCCTAATTTCAAGATGCCTCTTAGGAGAGAGTTTACGGGTGTACACACAAAATAGTGCACTTCTATGAATCCTTACATGAAAAGAAACTCAAGAATGAGCCCTCACAAATCGATCCATAGCTCTCTATACATGGAGTTGCAAGCCTTGTAAAATTGCTCTCAGCTAGAGCTATAAACTCATGACCTTGCCAATAAACCACACAACGAGAGATTCACAATGAAAACAAAGGCAAGAATGCCAATATCTCCAATGAATCAAATGTATGCAATGCAATGCAAATCTACATGATAATGCAAGCTATGCTATGAAAATGAAATTACAATGCAACTAATCTATTAAAGGAAAGAACAATGCAACTAATCTATGAAAGGAAAGAACAAGTGTTACCAAGCCTTCCTATTTAGACTATGTGAGATTATTCTATTGCATAAAAGAAAATCTAAACTAATATGCCATGATAATGC